>ONZH01028920.1:0-233923 GCA_900303285.1 Rhinella marina
GGCACAATATCTGTAAGGAGCTTCCGGATGAGGAATTGTTGGAGGCAGATGTTGTAGAGGAGGAGGCCTTAATGTCAGGGTCCATTCTGACCAGACAAGAAGTCCAGGAGGAGTCAGGTACTGCAGCTCCAGAACATGAGGTCCCAGATACAGCACAGGGGAGTATGGAGGTTGTCCCTGAGGGCCAGCAGCAGTCAGAGGTAGCTTCTTCTTCCTCATCGCCAGCAGTGTTTGAGGAAAGTAAGAGCAACAAGAGGAGGAAAAAAGACAAGTCCTCCCGTATGCCTGAGACTGAGAACAGTGTTACCGGGGGTGTGAGGAAGAAAGTCCATAAAGGGTCAGAGGTTATGGTCATATCTAACAGGTACGGGGTCTTGTCAGAGTCTGAGGGAGATTACGAGCGAGAACTGAAGAGAATAGATGATGAATGTGAAGGGGACACTGAGGACCCCCCGACCAAAAAGAAACCCTGTGCTGTAGAGTCCCAGGTAGAGTCAGACATGGAGACAGGTGGTAGGCAGGGCGACTCTGACTTATCATGATGGGTGTTACCTCGCTGCTCTTCTTCTTATGTTGTGTGATGATGGCTGGCTTCTCTTTAAAAGTGCTTTCCAGCAATGTAAATAGTATTAAAGTAAGAAGGACAAGGCACATAGTGTATGACCACCTGAGATCTCTTGATGCGGATGTTATCTTCTTACAGGAGACGCGTCTGACCACATCAGGACTTCTATGTGAGGCTGAGAGGGAATGGAGGACGGGTCCTTCTTTCTGGTCACTGGCTGTGGAGCCTTATGCCGGGGTCGCTATATTGTTCACCACCAATGATGTGACTGTCCATAGACTGACAGAAGTTATTATGGGTCGGTGTCTGGTCCTGGAGGTCACCATCCATGGTAGACGACTCCGGCTCATTAATATCTATGGCCCACAGTCAGTGACAGAAAGGATCCAGTTATTTAATGAGGTTAAGCAATACCTTTTTACCTCTGTCCCAGTGGTGTTAGCTGGAGATTTCAATGTCACTAGGACATCGGGTGACAGATCTTCAGGCCGAGCAGTGACCCGGGACTCCAAGGTCCTTAATAGTATCATCCAGCAGGCAGGCCTCAGCGGACGTGTTCACAAAGGGTGGTAGGAAGCCTAAATTTACATACTCGTGTGCAGATAGAAGTAGTCGCATAGATATGGCTTTTGTAAACCCTACAGAAGTGGTTAGTGGGATGAGTGAGAAAATCGTCCCTTACTCTGACCACTTGGCCTTGTCTTTCTGCTTAGGAGTCACTAAGCGTCCGGATGTTGGTAGAGGGCTATGGAAGCTTAACTCCAGTCTCCTGGAGGATCCTTATGTCCAGGATTGTGTCCACTCTCTTTTTCTGCAACAACTAGAGAGAGTGGACTTTTATGACAACATGGCCGACTGGTGGGAGGACGTCAAGGAGGAGATCAGATCCCTCTTGAGGAGACTGTCATTTAGGAAAGGGAAGAGTAAGTACAGCCAGTATCTCAGGCTGCGGAAAGAATTGGAGTCACTGTATTCGGCAGATGGGAGGGATCAACAAAAGATCGACCGACTGAAATCTGAGATAAGGCAGTATCAGTACAGTAGGTACACCTCCCTGGTTCTTGAACGGGATTATGGGACCTTAGGGTCACCTGATCCCTTTGAGAACTGCCGGGAGCGTGTGGCCAACAAAGTGGTCACCGGTCTCACTGACTCCCAGGGTGTTTTGCAGGAATCTCGGGAGGGTATCCTGGGGGTGGTGAGATCTTACTATACTGACTTGTTTCAGAGGAAGGTTTTGGATAAGGAGAAGATGACTCAATTCTTGGAGGCAACTCCAGGCCCTGACACTAATGATCTGGACTTTTCTCCTTTAACAGCAGAATTAACGGTGGAGGAGGTTAAAGTGGCCATTGATCAGTTACATCTGAAGAAGGCACCAGGTCCAGACGGTATTACCGCAGAATTTTATAAAAAGTTCAGAGACCACTTAGCCCCAATCCTCGTGGACGTGTACAGAAATTGTCTAGAAAATCACCTGATGCCTCCGTCCATGAGGGTGTCCTCGTTAATTCTGCTGTCTAAAGGTAAGGAGCCTAGTGACATCAAGAACTGGAGGCCGATTGCCCTCTTGAATGTCGACAGGAAGATTCTGGCAAAAATTCTGTTTTCTAGATTAGTCTGTTTGTCCCGAGCACTGTTGTCAGGCTGTCAGTTCGGCACAGTAAAAGGGCGGAACATCTCTGGAGCAGTCATCTCGATAAGGGAGATGTTTGAGAGATGTAAAGCTCTGAGGTGTGGGAGATATGTTTTAGGTCTGGACCAGGCTAAAGCCTTCGACAGAGTAGACCACGAGTATCTATGGGCCACTTTGTCAAAGTACGGTATTCCGGGAGAATTTATCGATTGGCTGAAGACCTTGTATAGAGAGGCTGAGAGCTTTCCTCTGATCAATGGTTGGCAAGGGGACACATTCAGGGTTGAGGCAGGGGTGAGACAAGGTTGCCCACTGAGTCCTCTCTTGTATGTGTTTGCCTTAGACCCGTTCCTGAGGTCACTGCAGGAGTGTGATTTTCGGGGGGTGCCGGTCCCCCACTGCTTGCCCCTGGATGTTGTCGCCTACGCGGATGATGTGACTGTGGTGATATCTGAGCCTCGTGAGGTGGAGATGTTGTCTGCAGCCATCAGAAGCTACTCGGAGGCCTCAGGGTCTCTGGTCAACCTTGAGAAGAGTCAAGCTCTCTGGACTTTAAGTTCTGATCCAGACTTTGATCTGCCACAATTTGCAAAAGCCTCCACCCATATTAAGATCTTAGGGGTTAAATTTGGTAGGGAAGATAACGCCAGGATAAATTGGGAAGAGAAATTGGAAGCCGGAAATGCAAAGGTTCAGCGATGGAAGAACTGGAGGCTGACCTATAGAGAAAGGGTTAAAATGCTGAAGACTTACCTGGTCCCTGTCTTCTTGTATGTGTCTGTCATTTTCCCTTTGCCAGAATCTTTCTCAGCTAGGCTCTTCAGCCTGTTCTTCCAGCTTCTTTGGGGGAACAGGTTGAACCCAGTAAAAAGAGGGATTACCTACCTACAGAGGAGAGAGGGTGGGCTGGATATGATAAATCCAAGGGTGTTCTTTGACTCCATGTTTCTAAAAGTTAATTTTGGTTGCCTGGACTCAGAGAACAGTCCCCTGTGGGTGAACAGTGTCAGGGACTGGGTATTGCCTTTTGCAGAATCTTGGGTGCGAGGCGGCAGTCTCAAGAGGGGTCGGTTGACTCGTGGCTTCCTCCCCCAGTACCTGGAGTATGGTCTTAGGTGCTTGAGAAACTGGAGGATTGATAAAGTGTGTATTGAGAGTAAGACCAGGAAAGAGCTGTACCTGACCATATGTAGGACTTTCTTTTACATACAGCCAGCATTAAAGGACTGTACATCTGTGACCTTAAAAGAAAGTCTGAGATTCCTTAATGGAGTGAGGCTTCCCACTAAGTTTTTTGATGTAGCCTGGTTGTCTCTGCATGGGAAGCTTTATGTGAAGGGGAACCTAAAACATCTGAGTGTGTCAGAACGTAAGTGTCCCTTAGGATGTCAACAAGAGGAGACCATGGCACATTTTATATCCGAGTGCGAGGAAGGGCAGAAAATATGGCAGGAAGCATCCTCCAGGTTAGAAATACCAAGACTACAGTGTCTGACATACCCAGATGTCATCTATGGGGTACCAGCCAGTATACCTGACATCGACCGGGGGACCATGTACCTGATCATCACCATTGTTAAATATTATCACTGGCATACCAGAACGAAAGTGTCCGTACATAGCGAGCCGTTCCATCACAGGCAAGCGGTGAACCTGATCCTGTCAGAACTGAGGTGGATAAAGAGCTTAGAATGTAGGAAAAAGGAGAGAAACAGGAAGTTATGGAGGAATGTAAATATAGTAGATGTGGACTTATCTGTATAATGGAATCGTGTTTATTACTGATTTATTTACTTCCTTTTCCTTTAACAGCGATGGACTATTGTTAAGTTAGTTATTATCATTATTATTTATTGTTGGATATGTATGATTTCTGGTAAATGACCATTGTTTCTGTTCATTCTGATTGAATGTATTGTTATGTTTGTTTATACTAATAAAAATTGCCTCCTATGTACAAGAATATAACTACTATAATACTGCTCCTATGTACAAGAATATAACTACTATAATACTGCCTCCTATGTACAAGAATATAACTACTATAATACTGCTCCTATGTACAAGAATATAACTACTATAATACTGCTCCTATGTACAAGAATATAACTACTATAATACTGCTCCTATGTGCAAGAATATAACTACTATAATACTGCTCCTATGTACAAGAATATAACTACTATAATACTGCTCCTATGTACAAGAATA
This sequence comes from Rhinella marina, assembly GCA_900303285.1. Lineage (NCBI taxonomy): Eukaryota > Metazoa > Chordata > Amphibia > Anura > Bufonidae > Rhinella > Rhinella marina. The sequence continues at coordinate 4,413 of ONZH01028920.1, forward strand.
TAACTACTATAATACTGCTCCTATGTACAAGAATATAACTACTATAATACTGCTCCTATGTACAAGAATATAACTACTATAATACTGCTCCTATGTGCAAGAATATAACTACTATAATACTGCTCCTATCTACAAGAATATAACTACTATAATACTGCTCCTATATACAAGAATATAACTACTATAATACTGCTCCTATCTACAAGAATATAACTACTATAATACTGCTCCTATATACAAGAATATAACTACTATAATACTGCCTCCTATGTACAAGAATATAACTACTATAATACTGCTCCTATGTACAAGAATATAACTACTATAATACTGCCTCCTATGTACAAGAATATAACTATAATAATACTGCTCCTATGTACAAGAATATAACTACTATAATACTGCTCCTATGTACAAGAATATAACTACTATAATACTGCCTCCTATGTACAAGAATATAACTACTATAATACTGCCTCCTATGTACAAGAATATAACTACTATAATACTGCCTCCTATGTACAAGAATATAACTACTATAATACTGCCTCCTATGTACAAGAATATAACTACTATAATACTGCCGCCTATGTATAAGAATATAACTACTATAATACTGCTCCTATATACAAGAATATAACTACTATAATACTGCTCCTATGTACAAGAATATAACTACTATAATACTGCTCCTATGTACAAGAATATAACTACTATAATACTGCTCCTATGTACAAGAATATAACTACTATAATACTGCTCCTATGTACAAGAATATAACTACTATAATACTGCTCCTATGTACAAGAATATAACTACTATAACACTGCTGCTATGTACAAGAATATAACGACTATATAGCGTCACTTACTCGGAGAGGATTTTCATTTAAGTATGGCGGCTCTCCTTCTACCATTTCTATGGCCATGATCCCCAGAGACCAGATATCCACTTTAGGACCATACGCTTTGCGTGTTACTACTTCGGGTGCCATCCAGTAGGGGGTCCCAACCATTGTACTGCGCTTGCTTTCTTCGGGGGTAATCTGGGCGCAAAACCCAAAGTCCGCTAAAAGAAGACACAATATTCACCATTAACACTACCGCCTCTCCACAATATCAGGGTTTCTTTACGGCACCTCCAATCACATACCTGCAGCCCCCGGCCATAGTGTGGTTGTAAAGTGAATCAGGGAGTTCATTCTGGGAAATGACTTTCTTGATCTCCCTTTTCACCCTCTCTACCCCTCTTTCTTATTCTTTACCTCCCATCTGTGTGTCCCCCCTTTTCTGTGGCCCCTCACTTTATGAAATGACAGCGCCAGACTTGCGTCACGTACTTAATTTCACGGCCCCGTCCATGCCCAGCAGGATGTTGTCGCTCTTTATGTCTCGGTGGATGACTTGGTTCGCATGCAGGAACTCTAATGCCTGAAGACACTGTGGATAAGACGGAACAACAAGGTCACAGACGGCGGAGCCGAAACAGACACATTTATTCCCGTCCGCGAGCAGACAGACCGCCTCGTACACGTGAACCCTCGTTAACCCCGCAGTGGCCCCCTATAATCACATCTGTAGTCCAGAGATGGTGACGTACCCTCCAGAGAGGATTCCTTCGGGAGGTTTCTGGTCATATCAGGACAAAAGATAACAATTTAAAAATGCAAAGAGTTGCAAAAGTTTAGGCACCCTGCCCTAACTGCCTATTTGGGAGCTCCTCTTGAGCTGCTGCTGCAGAGAGGACGCTCCCCTTGAGCTGCTGCTGCAGAGAGGACGCTCCCCTTGAGCTGCTGCTGCAGAGAGGACGCTCCCCTTGAGCTGCTGCTGCAGAGAGGACGCTCCCCTTGAGCTGCTGCTGCAGAGAGGACGCTCCCCTTGAGCTGCTGCTGCAGAGAGGACGCTCCCCTTGAGCTGCTGCTGCAGAGAGGACGCTCCCCTTGAGCTGCTGCTGCAGAGAGGATGCTCCCCTTGAGCTGCTGCTGCAGAGAGGACGCTCCCCTTGAGCTGCTGCTGCAGAGAGGACGCTCCCCTTGAGCTGCTGCTGCAGAGAGGACGCTCCCCTTGAGCTGCTGCTGCAGAGAGGACGCTCCCCTTGAGCTGCTGCTGCAGAGAGGACGCTCCCCTTGAGCTGCTGCTGCAGAGAGGACGCTCCCCTTGAGCTGCTGCTGCAGAGAGGACGCTCCCCTTGAGCTGCTGCTGCAGAGAGGACGCTCCCCTTGAGCTGCTGCTGCAGAGAGGACGCTCCCCTTGAGCTGCTGCTGCTGCAGAGAGGACGCTCCCCTTGAGCTGCTGCTGCTGCAGAGAGGACGCTCCCCTTGAGCTGCTGCTGCAGAGAGGACGCTCCCCTTGAGCTGCTGCTGCAGAGAGGACGCTCCCCTTGAGCTGCTGCTGCAGAGAGGACGCTCCCCTTGAGCTGCTGCTGCAGAGAGGACGCTCCCCTTGAGCTGCTGCTGCAGAGAGGACGCTCCCCTTGAGCTGCTGCTGCAGAGAGGACGCTCCCCTTGAGCTGCTGCTGCAGAGAGGACGCTCCCCTTGAGCTGCTGCTGCAGAGAGGACACCTCCCCTTGAGCTACCAGTATGATATAAATCTATCTGAGCAAGTTTTTTTTCTTATTTCCTTGTCTGGCTCACTGAGAAGGCTGCTCACTTTCATCCTCTAGCTGCCTCCTCAGTTGTGAGAGGGAGAGCGCTGCAGCAGAAAGGACACCCCCCCCCTGAGCTACCAACTTAATATAAATCTATCAGAGCAATGAATGTGGAGATCTCTGGATCCATGTGAGGTACAGGGCTGGTTCTAGCTTTGTTAGAAAGAGGTTGTCATGTCCTATAGGATGTCTGATTTTTATTTTTCACACGAATCATGGGAGAACCCCTGTAGGTTATGGAAAATTTATGTAGACTAAAAAAAAATCCTCATCCATCAATCCTGCTCGGATTGAATTGCGACGGGGACGCGTGCGTATCCGTGAACACTGATGTATTTGGTGATGTGGAAAATTTAAAGAGATCAGCGTTACCTCCCGGCACACGGCGGCTATCTGTCCTTCTGCCATGCAGGTCTCTGTGACGACGTCCGTCAGCGACCCCCCGGCCAGGTACTCCATGACCACCCACAGCTCTTCCCCAACCAGGTAACTGCAATCAGAAAGGTTATTCCATGAGTAGGACCAGACATACTGAAAACCGGGAGGAGACGCAAAAACGGTATGAAAGAGGACAAAAAGTATTTTTAAAAAATTTCAAAAATTGCCACCACCATAATCCAACAAATAAGAGCCATACAATCCCCCCTCCCCCTAGTCTCATGTGCATTTGCCTCTATGTGTGTTGGGAAACTGGCCAACCATTAGCTCTCTAGATCCCTCCCCAATACACTGGTGCACGCTCGGCCAAGCATGCATGTTCTGGGAAACTTAGAGAGTAGAAAACCCTTATCAGACAACGGGCAGCCTATTTACAGAAAGCAAAAGTAACAGGAATGTTACAATCCAACATGTCCGCCCCTTGTGTCCCCCGACAGCCGGGAGGCCCCCATATACACGGCATGGTCGGCCGCTCCTGGCAGGTTCGGACAGCATGCATCTACCGTGTGTGGTCCACATTATAGCGGAGGGTTACTACAGGGGCTTGAAATCCCAACTCATCCTGCCCCCATCAAAAAAAACTAAGAGAAACCCAAAAAATTCATTTCACCTGTCAAGATAGTTGACAATGTTTGGATTCTTGTTTTCCCTCATGACGAGGATCTCGTTAATAATTAACTCTTTCTTTGGCTGCTGTTTTAGATTCATCTGCTTTATTGCCACCTGTAAAAAAATGACATATTATTTAATACTGGAAGGAACGGAGAGGGGGAGGGGGAGCAGTTCATAAAAGCTACATGTCCTGATAAGGATGAGGAGTGGAGGGCCCAGTGCTATGTATGGGGCCTGGTTAGGATTAAAGGGCATCTGTCAGCAGTTTTGTACCTATGACACTGGCTGACCTGTTACATGTGCACTTGGCAGCTGAAGACATCTGTGTTGGTCCCATGTTCATATGTGCCCGCATTGCTGAGAAAAATTATGTTTTAATATATGCAAATGAGCCACGGGGGCGTTACCATTATACCTAGAGGCTCTTCTCTCTGCAACTGCCGCTCCCTCTGACTGACAGGAACAGGCAGTGATCATATCATCACACCTCGTCCTGTTAATAAAGTACAGAGGGCGTGGCAGCTACAGAGAGAGCAGAGCCTCTAGGTGTTATGGTAACGCCCCCGTTGCTCCTAGAGGCTCATTTGCATATATTAAAATTTCATTTTTCTCAGCAATGCGGCCACATATGAACATGGGACCAACAAAGAGGTCTTCAGCTGCCAAGTGCACATGTAACAGGTCAACCAGTGTCATAGGTACGAAACTGCTGACAGATGCCCTTTAAGCCCATCCACTTTGATGTGGTGAATCTCAGAAAAGAAGAGGTGGGGCTGCAGTGGTGGTGGGGGGTTGTGTTCACACAAGTGCCACGTGCAACCCACCAACCACATCCTATATGACAGACATTGACTCCTTACCTCTTGTCCGGTGGCCACTTCCAAAGCAATGTACACTGTTCCTGATGCCCTGTGAGGAACAAGAGACACGTTCAGACACAAAATGCTTAAAGGGCTTGTCCATCTGGAACATGTATCACATAGAAGACCAGGAGTTGAACTCTTCCCTGAATTCTTTTTAGCCGTTTCTAAAAGAAAAAAATCCCTCCCCCTCAAAATGAGACCGATTCTGGCCCCGTTCTTGTCCCTTGGTGGAGACCCTCTTGTCAGGAATTACATATAACATTCATATGATACATATCCTCATGTGTCCATCCAGGTCTTCACTTTGTACGATTCACATCACAAAGATAAACATGAAGCCTGACTTCCTTAAAGGGGTTGTGAAAGAATTGGGGGGGGGGGGGGGGGTTAGGCAAACCTCCCCCCATTTGGCAGGACCTGTAACAGAAGGATTACTTACCTGGAGCCGGCTTCCCGCTCCTTCTTCTTCTCCCGACCTGCGATGCTCCACTGTGCTCCCTCAGTGTCAACGTTCGGCCAATCACTGGCCGCTGGGGAGACCGGATCCCGTTGCGACTTGTGACCATTTGTGATGACGTAAGGGGAGTCGGTCACCGCTGTGTTCAGCGATCGGCTGCGGCGATGTCAAACCGGATGTTAACACCGATGGAGCCTAGGGGAGTATCACAGAGAAGGAGCGGGGAGCCGGCACTGGGCAGCAGGTAAGTCATCTTTGCTTTACAGGGGCGGCCAAATGGGGAGGTTTGCCCAAACAAATGTGAGATGCCAAACTAGGACGTAGATGCCGGTGAAGCTGTCGTTCTTGCACTTTAAATTTTGAGGAGGGTCCTTCCTAAAAGTGGGGGCGTCCCCACTGTGGAGGCCGCACTATTAAGAAATTCCAATAAGCCAGGCAGAGGTCATGGGGCCTTGTCTGAACTCCAATCACTTCCCCCACTGATCTCTACATCCTTACCTCCTGGATTCCTTGCGACCGTCGGGTGACGGCAACTTGCGAGTCGCAACGCGACCCCATTCACTTTCATTACGTTTCGATGGTCAGGACTTCCCCGAGGGCGTCACCCAGCTTTTCTACCGTCCTGCATGGCCCCTTAGTAATCAGGGCAGACGGTCGACGTGGTAGGGGTTGGACTCATTTAAACTTTCTCATCCTGACCCATTTCTGTCAGAGGGCGCACGCTGCTGGCAGACGGCCGCGCTTCTCCTGCCAGGTTAAACCAGGCCGACAGGAACACAAAGAGGAGCGCTCAAGCGGATAATCTCCTGCCGGGGCATTCCCCGACTGTGAGCAAATGCACGGTGCCCGCTGGTCCATGACCGGTATTATTAGCTGTGCTGGCACCGGACGGCTCTCTGACTCTGCGTGCCAGGCCCAGCGCAGCGCAGGAATGTGACACTGACCGTCTGCCAGGAGAGCTTTTATAACCCGTGATGGGCACCCCTGCGGCATTCATTGTGCCCCAACAGAAATGGCACCGTGTTATAAAGGGCTAGTACTGCATTTTAAAGAAATCCCTCAATATAGGACTCTCGTCTGTCAGATATCCGTTCCTGCGAAACCAGAATAGCAATTATTTCAGCTCCCACCCAGCTTTCCTAGAGTCCAGAAGGGCAAATCTACCTTGTTATGTAGACGTAATCAGGTAAAAGCTGCATGAGGAGGTAAATTTGCCATTCAGGGGTCTAAAAAAGCTGTATAACAATTGAATTATCACCATTTTAGCTTCTACCCAGCTTTCCTAGAGCCCAGAAAGGCAAATCTACCTAGCAATGATAGCAACGAAATAGTTAAGGGGTAAAGGCTGCGGGTAACTAGGTACAATCGCCATTCAGGGCTCTGGGAAAGCCTGGCTGGGAACTAAAGCTTGCCAGTCCATCCCATACCCAGCTTTACTGGAGTCCTGAAAAGCAAACCCTACCTCGTTGTAGAGGGATAATGTGACCGGATGACATTCTGGGATCTAATGCAGTTTCCGTTCCAGATCCTACATCGCTTTCCCAAAGTCCAGAATGGCAAACCTACCTACTAAAACCTGGGAAAGAGGGGTGACCCCTGAGAGTATACACAGTGGGGGGGGTTACTAGAAGGACTGGATTGGTGCAGGCACACTTACCAATCTATAGTTGGTAAATTCAAGACAAATAGGCACCACCCTGGGAACACGACCCAAACAGTGCGTCCATTTATGGACAAGTCCCGCCCATTTTCGGCCCTGGACAATGCAAATTTGCAGGGATTGTTACTGAAAATTAAGGACAGTTGCCAACAGTCCCATATTTGCGGGGACTATGTCTGCATGCATACTTGCCCATCTGCAGCTGGTAAATTTGGGACGAATAGGCTCCACCCTGGGAACATGACCCAAACAGTGCACCCTTTTTTGGACAAGTCCCGCCTATTTTCAGCCCACGACAGTCCAAATTTGCAGGGATTGTTCCTGAAAATGAAGGACAGTCTCCGCAAATATGGGACTGTGTGCCAGCTATGTCTGTGGGGGATTATAGGAACTTTTTCAGGGCATCGTTATATATGCTTTCCTCCACCGTATTAGAGTCAATAGGGTGCGATAAAGCCATGGTTAATTATAGGTGTCGTCTTTGTCCCGTGACATATGGGCTCGTTTTTGCCAATTTAAGTTTTCTCCAGCCAGTCCTCACAATAGACCTTCTCTGCATTACCTGGGCTGCCGCAGGGTCCTAGTGCCTGTCTTCCAAAATGAAGGGCTGTTCTGTTAGGGGGCATTCACACGTCCGCAAACCACAGATATCAGCCATGTGCACGTTGCATCACAGTGCGGACCCTTTCACTTCAATGGGTCTATGGTCCGCATGTTGGGTTGTCACCCATCTTTCCCAGACTCTCTTTTCAAAAACTGGGTGACAACCCCTTTAAGAGCTGAAATAGCGGTTGTACTGACTGCCATCCAACCATCCCAGATTTCTGGATGACAAATCGACCTCGTCACCTATGGATACCTCCAATGTGAGGACAATTTGCTGCTGGGAAAGCTGGATGACAACCTCTGGCAAGGCTTTAATAGCGGCCATATTGGGTTTCAAGAGTCCTGAATGGCAAATCAAATCTATGCCCAGGCGCTCATGGCAGCCATATTGATTGTCATCCAGCTTTTCCAAACTCCTGCATGGTGTACTCGTCAAGCATTCAGAAATTCTGCCGTATTGGTCAACCAGCTTTTAAATCTGACCCTCACCAATCAACATCCATAAATCCCTTTAAGAGGTTTTCCACGAGCTAAATACCCATGACCGATTCTCAGCATACGTCATCAACATCCAATCGGTGGGGGATGATAAACTTGCGGATAGTGACACGGTGCTCTGGCCCCTCCTTAGTCTGTGACATCACATCCAACAGTCACATGGCCTTTGTGCCATTCCAGTGAATGGGACGGAGATGCAATACCAAGTACTGCCACTATACAATGTATGGCGCTATGCGGCATATGAAGAGGCCGCAGCTCTTGTTTGAACGCTCGGACCTCCATCCTGAGGATGGTGCATCAATAGTTAACCCCTTTAACATCAAGCTATGCACTCACCCCTGCCCGATCTTCTCGAATCTGGTGTACTTTTTCTTGGGGTCCCCCACACTCACGATGCTTCCTGTGAACACAGCACATATTTCTATGTTAACCCTCTAATCACCTAGGTTAAAATCAAACTGCCCAGTTCTTACCTCCCCAACATCTACCATCAAGAGGGAGCCGGGAGACCCCCATATAAAAAGGAAGAAGGTCAGATGGCTTTTTTAAATGACCCCCATCACGGAATCGATCCCTGTTTACAGTTTGATTCAGGCAGTAGATATTCCCCCTTTAAAGGTTTATTCCCATCTTAGACAATGAGGGCATATCGCTAGTATACGCCCCCATTGTCTGATAGGTGCAGGTCCCACCGCTGGGACCTGCACCTATATCAAGAACGGTGCGGGGAAATGAACCGAGGGTGTACTGCGCATGCGGGGAGCAGCTCCGTTCTCGATATAGGTGCAGGTCCCAGTGGTGGGATGGGGGCATATCCTAGCCATGTGTCTAAGATGGGAATACCCCTTTAAGGCCACACTCTACTCGTGGTATACACGTGTGGTCAGGACGTATCTTCCATGCGCTGCGGTTAGCACTCGTCGTGTCCGCTGCCATCACGTTCTAGAGGATTACATGGATCCGACATTAAGGCCCCATTCACACATCCGTATTTTGCATCCGCATCCTCTCCGTATCCGTTTCCGCATTTGCGGACAATTATGCGGATAGTATGCGGATCCATTCATTTCAATGGGTCCCGAAAAAATGCGGACATTGCACCGTATGTTGTCCGCATCCGTTTCTCTGTTCCGTTCCGTTTTGCGGATCCGCAATCAGAAATCCTCCTGTCCTACTTTTCCTCCTGTTTTGCGGTCCGATACAAGTCTATGGGACGTCCGTAAATGCGGAAGACATGCGGAAAGCCATCCGCATGTCATCCGTATTTGCGGATTCCGTTCCAGGAGGGGTGAAAAAAAAAAGATGCTATTCATCTTTCCGTTTTTTGCGGATCCGCAAAAAACGGATGACATATGGATACATCCTTTCCGTTTTTTACGGAAAGACAGAACGGATGTCCTGGAAAAAGGGAGTTTTTTGCGGAACAACGGATCCGCAAAAAACTGACCGTTTTCCAGGATGTGCACACATACGGACGTGTGAATGGGGCCTAAAGGGGAGCGGATTCCACCAGAACTAAAGGGGCCCGACCGACGGAAAATATCTGTCACCTTCTAGAAACAACCCCGGCCTCCGGACATCTTACACCCAGTCCCAGGAATCCTGCACCAATACACTTTGCGTTTCAACTTCTTGCTATTTTGCAAGATCTCTGCTTGCTGTTAGTGAATGGGAGCATTTTTAGCACGATCTTGAACAGAACAGATCTTTTAGTTCTCACAGCTGATTTCTGTTACAATTGTATCCAGTCTAGACAATCCTCTGAGTCTGAACGGATACATTTTCCCTGCACTGATACATTGTAACAAACTATCAGGACAGGAGACAGATTTGTGCTGCTGATAGCTCCTCGGTGAGCTCACACTTCTCTCCATTATCCTCCTCATCCCATGACACTGCCCCACCCTTCTAAAATACTCTGTGCTGCTGGTGGACCCTGCTCCTTCTAAGACCTGTGACTTCCCACTTGTCTTTATTTCCCTCCTCACATCACGACCACGCGCCTTCGACATGCATGTGAAAAGACATCTCCTGAAATACTCTGTGCTGCTGGTGGACCCTGCTCCTTCCGAGACCTGTGACATCCCACTTGTCTTTATTCCCCTCCTCACATCAGGACCACGCGCCTTCGACATGCATGTGAAAGGACATTCCCTGAAATACTCTGTGCTACTTCTACATGAGTGTAGTAACACACAAACTGGAGTATAAGCCGTACGTACTCAGTTTTTCCAAGATCTCCTCATCTGACATCTTGGCCTTTTTCTTGGTTTTGTCTGAGGGTGTTGCGGAGGCATCAGCCGACTTCTCGCTGTTTCCTTGAGGTTCGGGGGGTGGTAAGGGTGCCTCGTCTTTGACTGGAGGAGGCGCTGGGATAATGACAGAGCGAGTGTGCACCTAAAAGTGAAAAGAAAGACTGCAGCGTCGGTCACTATACCAGAGAGGTGAGCTCAGCGCCTGGAGGTAGGTGGTAAAGTCTAACACTTATAGGGTCACCTGATGAACGTCCACAGACTGTACATACAATGAAGGTACACAACACAGCTAATGAGACAAACTACAAAGAAACAGGAACCTCCAGCACATAAACATCTGGGACTTTTCATTACCGGAGTGTTTACCTCCCGTCTAACCAGGGCTGGTGTGAAAGTAGCCTTAGACCTTTCTTTTGTGCCGCTAGATAACATATATAACAATTAACCAAAAAAATATATATATATTTAAGGAAGAACTGAAAATAATGAAAAAAAAATATTTTTCCTTTATTAATTTTTCAAAAATTTTCAGACAAAAAAAAAAAAGATCTAAAACCATTACCATATGGTGTAAATCAGGCATGCCCAACCTGCGGCCCTTGAGATGTTGCAAAACTACAACTCCCAGCATGCTCGGACAGCCTACAGCTATCCGCCTACAGCAGGGCATGGTGGGAGTTGTAGTTTTACAACAGCTGGAGAGCCGCAGGTTGAGCATCCCTGGTGTAAATGGATGGTATTTGTGTAATTTATCTACTGGCTGGGCTCACTGCACTGACTTCAAAAGACTTAAAGGGGTTGTCCCACGAAAAATATTCTACAGTTTTCAAACCAGCACCTGGATCTGAACACTTTTGTAATTACATGTAATTAAAAAATTTGTATAGTCACCGAGTTATTCAGTAAAATGTAGCTGTATAGTGCCACTTCATTTCTTATTTCTTTGATCTGCTTACTGAGAAGGCCGCACATGCTCAGTTTAATCTTTCAACTGCCTTCTGAGCTATGATAGGGAGACCTGAGACACGCCCACTTAGCTGCAGTGGAAGAGACACTCCCCTTCAGTGGTCAGCTTGATAGATCTCTAGACCCATGTGAGGTACAGGGCTGGTTCTAGCTTTGTTAGAAAGAGATTGTCATGGACTATATGATGTCAGATTTTCATTTTTTACATTATTCATGGGATAACCCCTTTAAGCACCTTTTGGATTTTAGTGGCCTATTTTTCTGTTGCTGGTCCTATGGCGCCGTACTGCCAGTACAGATGTGGATGCTGTCAAAACATTAGAAACTCCTTCACAGTGACTTTTTTCTGTTGACCCCTTAAAGGGGTTCTCCGGGAATTAAGAAAATAAAAATACTTAAATATTACATTATTATAAATATATTCCCAAATACCTTTCATTAGTTATAATGGCTCCTTTTGTCTGGGGAACAATCATTAGGAGAAATAAAATGGCCGTCGTCCTATTATTACACACAAAACCTGTCCTAATCACACAGGAGGACAAGTTACTTCACAACACTGAGGTAAAGAGCTGCCTCATCCTCCTCTCTGCTCTGCTTGTCAGGGATTATGGTCCTGAATACAGATGATAAGATCTTTAGTCGTATATCTGGGGAATTTAAAACAGAGAGGACGGACAGGGCAGACTGTGGTAATGTGGGACTGTGGTAAATGAGACTGCATACAAGTACTGCTGCTCATTATTCACATCCTCACCTTCCTCTCATGTCTCCTTCATCATCTCCATTCCCAGAAAGATTTACCTGTATTCAGGATCATGATTCCTGACAAGCAGAGCAGAGAGGAGGATGAGGCAGCTCTTTACCTCAGGGCTGTGAAGTAACTTGTCCTCCTGTGTGATTAGGACAGGTTCTGTGTGTACTAATAGGACGGCGGCCATTTTATTTCTCCTAATGATTTCTCCCCAGACAAAAGGAGCCATTATAAATAATGAAAGGTATTTGGGAATATATTTATAATGAAGTAATATTTAAGTATTTTCATTCTTTCTTAATTCCCGGAGAACCCCTTTAAGGTATTCAGTAAACATTTTAAGCTTTTGACTTTTTTTCAATTAAAAAATATATATATTTTGTGCGCTTTTGTATGTTTTATGCACAAACTCCCAGAATACTAAATATACTTAAAAGGAACACATTTTATTTTTTTTAATGAAAGCCAAAATATTTTACAAAAAATCCACTATACTATGGCTAAAACTAATAAAAATATTTGTTAATTTTATCTCTTTATGAAAACAAAAAATGGAGGGAAAATATGTTTATATGTATACGTATAGTATGCTATACTATTGCTAAAACTAATAACTACAGTCAGCTGGGAGCGCTATCACATCAAGAAGAGCGCGCCCTGCTGGATTTTTGAACTTACATTGCGATTGATCGCTGTAACAGGCTACCATGCAGGGAGACCCCTTTGGCAGTCTCCGGATACTTACTGTGACCCCAGCTGTCTAATGACAGTGCGGTCACAGAGATCTGGAGCACCATGGGGCGACAGCAGATCGCAACGTAACCCAACGCTTCTACATGTCGGGTTACAGATTATTATTATTATTATTTATTATTAAAGCGCCATTCATTCCACAGCGCTGTACATGTTAAAAGGGGTTTACATACATAGTCTAGACAATTGCTCTAGGACAAACAAGTTACAGACTGGTACAGAAGGAGAGAGGGCCCTGCCCGTGAAGGCTTACAATCTATGCGGTATGGGAGGACACAGTAGGTGAGGGTAAAGCTGGTCATGGCAGTGTAGCAGCAGCAGGGTCACAGGTTGTAGGCTTGTCTGAAGAGGTGGGTTTTCAGATTTCTTTTGAAGGATTCCACTGTAGGTGAGAGTCTGATATGTTGGGGTACAGAGTTCCAGAGTATGGGGGCTGCGCGGGAGAAATCCTGGAGGCGATTGTGTGAAGAGTTGATAAGAGTGGAGGAGAGAAGGAGGTCTTGTGAGGATCGGAGATTACGTGTGGGGATGTATCGGGAGAGTAGTTTTGAGATGTAGGGAGGGGACAGGTTGTGGACGGCCTTGTATGTATTTGTTAGTATTTTAAACTGAATTCTCTGGGGAATGGGGAGCCAGTGAAGGGATTGGCAAAGGGGAGAGGCAGAGGAGTAACCGGGTGAGAGGTGGATTAGTCGGGCAGCAGAGTTGAGGATAGATTGGAGGGGGGGCTAGGGTGCTAGATGGAAGGCCACAGAGGAGAATGTTGCAGTAGTCTAGGCGGGAGATGATGAGGGCATGTATTAGTACTTTGGCAGACTCATAGTTGAGGAACGCACGGATACGGGAGATATTTTGAGTTGGAGGCGGCAGGTGGTGGAAAGGGCTTGGATGTGTGGTCTGAAGGAGAGTGCAGAATCCAAGGTCACTCCAAGGCAGCGGACCTGTTTAACGGGGGAGAGTGTGCAGTCGTTGATGGTGATAGATAGGTCTGTTGGGAGGGCTGTGCAAGATGGTGGAAAGATGATAAATTCTGTTTTATCCATGTTAAGTTTTAGAAAGCGTGAGGAAAAGAAAGAGGATATTGAAGATAGGCATTGTGGGACTCTGGATAGTAAGGTGGCGATGTCTGGACCAGAGAGGTAGATTTGTGTGTCATCAGCATAAAAGTGATACTGAAAGCCATGGGACTCTATGAGCTGTCCCAGGCCAAAGGTATAGATAGAGAAGAGCAGGGGACCTAGGACTGAGCCTTGTGGGACACCAACAGAGAGGGAATGGGAGGAGGAGGTGGCGTGAGAGTGACAGACGCTAAATGTCCGGTCGGTGAGGTATGATGCAATCCATGAGAGGGCCAGGTCAGTAATGCCAAGAGACGAGAGAGTTTGTAGTAGAAGGGAGTGGTCGACGGTGTCAAAGGCAGAGGACAGGTCAAGGAGGAGGAGAACAGAGTAATGTTTTTTGGTTTTGGCTGCAGCAGATCGTTGGTGACTTTTATAAGGGCAGTTTCAGTCGAGTGGTGGGGTCGGAAGCCTGACTGTAGTTGGTCAAAGAGTGAGCAGGAGGAGAGGTGAGAGGACAGTTCTGAATGGACATGTTGCTCAAGTAGCTTTGAGGCATATGGCAGAAGTGATATGGGGCGATAGCTGGACAGAGAAGATGGGTCGAGTGAGGGTTTTTTAAGATAAGAGCTAACCATGAGGATATAGAAGAAATTCACCTTGAAGATGAAGATACTAGTTAGCGGGGTGGAATCTGTGAGCTAAAACCCCACAATTCCTTAAAGGGGTTGACTGGGTTATAGATATTGATGACCTATCCTCAGGATATCAGATCGTGGCGGTCTGACACCTGGCAGCAGTCGCTGGCGGCAGAAACAGCACCATGGACTGAGCCGGAAGCAGACAGCTCCATCCACCGTGTAGTGGCCATGCCAGGTACTGCAGCTCAACTTCCATTCAAGTGGTCTACAACCTGTAGCTTATCTGCAGCTGCTGCAAAACTACAACTCCCAGCATGCTCTGACTCCCTACTGAAATTTTGTTCAGACCTCGGCATACTAAAAACCCTCCCAACCCACAGAGGGGCAGAGCTCGTCGCATTGTATCAGGGCACTTTCTTGTAACAAACCAAGTCAGCAAGACTAGAAGATCAGTGAAAGTTTTCAGCTTATGAATGCAAACTGTCCATGAGCCTATTTCACTGAAGTAAGCAGAGATCTTGAACACGTTGAGGAATTGAAACAAAGTTTCGGAAAACATTTTTGCATAGTAATTCCTTTTTGAAAAAAAAAAGCTGGTCACCGCTGGATCCACATTGACTATACTGAGATCCATTGGGTATACGACAAAAAGGCTGACTTTCTGCCACAGCGGTATTTGTTCGCCAAAATTCCAATATTTATGCCGAAATCTGGCCACATCCCTATCAGATTACATTATAGTCAATGGGGATCCAGCGGTGCCCGGTAGTGACCAGTTATACTAGGTACGGTAACTCTGATGGAACAGACTGCTGGAGTTAAGTGCAGGTCGCAGATGTGAATCTTTTTGGACTCCATTCACACAAACAGCTGCATTCAACTTTTTTCAGCTACCACAGGGCTGCACATTGTGGGGGCTAAGAAGAAAGAGCAACTGGAGTCCAATTTAAGAAACTTTCCAGTGTTTGATGCCATAGGTTACAGAGCCAATAGTAAATAAGTGTTTATGACTAGAGAAACAAAGGTTAAATCCACAAATCAGCAGGACGGGTATTATCATCAGACTCCTCCAGACAAAGGCCAACTGAAAACCCATTATCACCCCCTCAGGAAACAAGATTAAAGCAGAAAAACCCCACAATGCAGGAAAGGTTCACAAAGAAGGTGAAATATCACACCCCTACACCTGCAATCATCTCCTCCCATCATCCTAATTACACAGAGGTTCATAGTCTTCTTATTACACAAGACACAACACAAGAGTATAACTACTATAATACTGCCTCCTATGTACAAGAATATACTACTACCTATACGCTCTATACCTCCTACAAGAATATAACTACTATAAACGCCTCCTCTTAATACTGCCATGTATATAACTACTATAATACTGCCTACCTATGTACAAGAATATATCTATAATACTGCCTCCTATGTACAAGAATATAACTACTATAATACTGCTCCTATGTACAAGAATATAACTACTATAATACTGCTCCTATGTACAAGAATATAACTACTATAATACTGCTCCTATGTACAAGAATATAACTACTATAATACTCCTCCTACCTAAGAATATAACTACTATAAACTATAACTAATACTGCTCCTATGTACAAGAATATACTACTATAATACTGCCTCCTATGTACAAAGAATATAACTACTATAATACTGCTCCTATATACTACTATGTAGCTCCTATGTACAAGATACTACTAAATATGCCCTACCTCCTATGTACAAGATATAACTACCCTCTATATATACTGCTCCTATGTACAAATATAACTACTATAATACTGCCTCCTATGTTACAAGAATATAACTACTATAATACTGCTCCTATGTACAAGAATATAACTACTATAATACTGCCTCCTATGTACAAGAATATAACTACTATAATACTGCCTCCTATGTACAAGAATATAACTACTATAATACTGCTCCTATGTACAAGAATATAACTACTATAATACTGCTCCTATGTACAAGATATAATACTATACCTGCCTCCTATGTACAAGAATATAACTACTATAATACTGCCTCCTATGTACAAGAATATAACTACTATAATACTGCATCCTATGTACAAGATATAACTACTATAATACTGCCTCCTATGTACAAGAATATAACTACTATAATACTACTACTCCTCCTACAAGAATGTACAAGAATATAAACTACTATAATAATATCTAGCTCCTATGTACAAGAATATAACTACTATAATACTGCTCCTATGTACAAGAATATAACTACTATAATACTGCCTCCTATGTACAAGAATAATAAACTACTATAATACTGCCTCCTATGTACAAGAATATAACTACTATAATACTGCCTATGTACAAGAATATAACTACTATAATACTGCCTCCTATGTACAAGAATATAACTACTATAATACTGCCTCCTATGTACAAGAATATAACTACTATAATACTGCCTCCTATGTACAAGAATATAACTACTATAATACTGCCTCCTACTGTACAAGAATATAACTGCTTTAATACTGCCTCCTATGTACAAGAATATACGGTAACTACTATAATACTGCCTCCTATGTACAAGAATATACGGTAACTACTATAATACTGCCTCCTATGTACAAGAACATACGGTAACTACTATAATACTGCTCCTATGTACAAGAATATATCTACTATAATACTGCTCCTATGTACAAGAATATAACTACTATAATACTGCTCCTATGTACAAGAATATAACTACTATAATACTGCTCCTATGTACAAGAATATAACTACTATAATACTGCTTCTATGTACAAGAATATAACTACTATAATACTGCTCCTATGTACAAGAATATAACTACTATAATACTGCTCCTATGTACAAGAATATAACTACTATAATACTGCTCCTATGTACAAGAATATAACTACTAATACTGCCTATGTACAAATAACTACTATAATACTGCCTCCTATGTACCAAAGAATATAACTACTATAATACTGCTCCTATGTACAAGAATATAACTACTATAATACTGCCTCCTATGTACAAGAATATAACTACTATAATACTGCTCCTATGTACAAGAATATAACTACTATAATACTGTTCCTATGTACAAGAATATAATTACTATAATACTGCTCCTGTGATACCGTGGTTATTATGAATAGCACATGGCAAAGACTTTTTCAGAAGATCTGGTGACGTATCGGGCTCTCCTTAGCTCTGCCAGGCGGAGGCTTCTGCCAAGCAATGAGCCCAGTGATGACGTCGGCACTGATGGGTGGTCTTTAGCACTGCCCTAGCCTGTAAAGCGTCTAGGGCGGTGCTAAAGCCAGCTCATCAGAGCTGGTAACGTCACTGAACACACTGCTGGGCGGAAGCTTCCGCCCATCTGCGTATTACTATAAATAAAAAAGCCCTTGCGTGTGCGATCCAACATGCTGCTAACATCAGACAGGTTGCTTGGGTGAAAATATGGGTATGTCCGGGTTCAAATCTGAACCTGGACAACCCCTTTAAGGAACAGCTTCCCAAAATGGGAACTTACCTACATTATAAAGGGGGTGTTGATTATAGCGGGGGAGGGGGGTGAAGGAAATTTTACAACAACCTGAATTTAATCTTGGTGGTAAAAATGTACTTATCTAAAATAAGCCGTAATCGTTGTACCCACCGACATTGTATATATAGGACGCGGGGCCACAGCAGGAGGGGCGGCGGGCTCCTCTTCATCTTCATCCTCACAAACTGGAGCTATATCAGGGACTTCGGAGACAACATTGGAATTCTGCTGGTAAAAGTACAATTAATTATATAAAAACAAGTATGCAGAAAATGGGTGTGGCTTGTACAAAAATTTGCACAAAAAAAATTGGTCTAAAGTAAGTTGACCAAGAGGTGGCATGAGAGAAAAAAAAAATGTCTAGATGCACCAAATCCATCCCGAGATGCTATGATCAGTGTGGAGCATCTTTCTCTGGCTTGGTCTAACCTTAAGATTATATTTAATGCATGGAATGCCTCCACCTATAGCATGGGGACCAGGGACCACCATTATTGGAACTAAACTAGAAAAAAAACTTTCTTGCATATGCTGTACAAATGGCATAAATGGTTTAAAGAGGTTCTATCAGCATGATCAACCCTATTAAGCCAAGCTGCGTGGTAGGGTTGATCAAGCTGATTAAAACTATACTTTTCTTTTGTCTGTATGTTAAACAGATGCAGAGATATCTGCATAATATAGGATTATAAAGTATTAACTTTCTAAGTATAGAAAACCTCTATTCTCAATGTAGTAAGTTATAGACTTATTATGGGTTAAAAAAAAAATCTAGAAGCCTCCCCTGGGACATCTACATGCAAAGCTGATAACTTACTGCAAGGCTACAACCTTATCATACTGTTGAAGGTGGTTTTCTATACTTAGAAAGCTAATACATATTACTGGTGTCTGTATAACCATATATTGTGCCTGTGAACAAACCAGTAATGTGTATTAGCTTTCTAAATATAGAAAATGTCTAATCTCAACATATACAGCTATAGTAAGTAGTGTATATGATATGTAAATGCTAGGACACAGCTCTGCCCTCATCATGCTGATGTCTAGCCCTGTCAATCAAGGGGAGGGGGAGTGTGAAGAGCACAGGGGGTGTTATAAAGCGGTGCTCCAAGGATTCATCCCTGCCCCCTGGTGCTCCAACTTGCTCATTTGCATATGAATACAATGCAGATATCTCTGCAGCTGTTTAACATACAGACAGAAGAAGAGTATCATTTTAATCAGTATGATCAACCCTATCAGGCAGTATCCCTGGTTTTATAGGGTTGATCATGCTGACAGAGGCTCGCTAAATGTTAACACTCCTTTATATAATGCTCCACGTGACGTGCTTTGGCAGTACCTAGTATCCCCATATTGTATGAAGGGGCGGGGCTGTGACAACTGCTGCTTTACATTAATTAGAACATGAGGTAAATAATAGGGAAAACTATTGTACAATCTGTATGCTCGGGCTTTATAGAAACACATTTATCCTGTAGAGAAAGTGAATACAAGGCACTTACTAATGTATTGTGATTCTCCATATTGCCTCCTTTTCAGGCTGGATTCATTTTTCCATCACATTATACACTGCTCGTTTCCATGGTTATGACCACCCTGCAATCCATCAGCGGTGGTCGTGCTTGCACACTAGAGGAAAAAGTGCCGACTGGGACCGTGGGAGCTCACATAGGCTAGTGCTTTTTTTCTATAGTGTGCAAGCACGACCACCAGTGATGGATTGCAGGGTGGTCATAACCATGGAAACGAGCAGTGTATAATGTGATTAAAAAATGAATCCAGCCAGCAAAGGAAGCAATATGGACAATCACAATACATTAGTAAGTGCCTTGTATTAACGTTCTCTACATATTAAATGCCACTTGCCGAAGTGATGCAACCCCTTTAACCTGTCTCTGTTGCCCATAGCAACCAATCCGAGATCAGGTTTCATTTTTCAAGAGCTGAGCGCTGATTGGTTGCTATGGGCAACAAAGACAGGGCTAGAAAAGCTGGGGGGGGGGTAGATATTGCTTTTTGGAGATTTTAAAGTTTTTAATCAAACAATATTGAGGAAGTTTATCCAAACTTGTGCTAAGGTGAACTGGCTACTTTCACACTTGCGGCAGCAGGGTCCGGCAGGATATTCTGGCGAGATCCGTGCTAATGCTAGCCCGCCGTGCCGCCGGAAGTCCGCTGCAGTCTTTGTCCGGCCGTCTCTCGGCTTGTTTGCCGTGCTGCGTCCAGGAGTCCGGACCTCTGGCCCACCCCCATTATAGTGAATGGGGCTGAAGCAGACTTCCGGCGGCACGGTGGACTTGCCCTAGCATGGATCTGGCAGGCTGTTCCCCCGGCGAAATGGCCCGCCAGACCCTGCTTAAATGGCCTGCCAGTCCACAGCAACCAATCAGATTCCTCCTTTTATTTCTCAGCACTCCTTTGGAAAATGAAAGAGTCAATCTGATTGGTTGCTATGGGCAACTATGCCAGCTTGCCTTAGCAACAGTTTTGAGATCCCTCACTGACTTCATGTATACTTCATGTATATGTATACTCCAAAAATCGGAGAGACCCCCCGGCCTCCCAGAAGAGGTGGCAAATTTCCCAAGCACAGTATAAAGGGTCGTTTTCTCTTGGACAGCAGCACGCTATGGAAGCGAGTTATCAACACTGGCTTTGTTGCCCACAGCAACCAATCAGATTCCACCTTTCATTTCTAAGAGCTCCTTTGGAAGATGAAAGGATTAATCTGATTGGTTGCTATCAGCAACTAGGCCAGTACTCATTTACAGCAGTTCTGATAAGTCTCCCCCATATGTTCTTGAACTGTATGTGGCGCCGCTATTCTGCATCTAAAGTGCATTGAGGGGGCGGGCACTGTACAAAAATACAGTGGGGAATGAAAAATGGGGGGCATGCCAATACCCAAAAAAATCTCAGCGATGTGCTGCGCACGTGGCCCCCTCCCATCTTCCTGAAGCTAACCATCAAAGGTTGGCACGTATGACTGAATGCAGACATCAGTGACTGAAGAGTTATAACAAACGTAGATATTCTGCTCAAAGTTCATCAAAAATTAGAAATTTAACCCATAATATCCTAAATACTAAAAAATTTCATTAGGATAAATCATGAAAATGGAAATCCCTGCAGATACGGATGGACATGAAAAGCATAGGCGGCGATGGCTGCCAAGCCCCTGTGGTCTATGGACGTGGCGATGCTAGTCACTGGGCATGACGGGGTTAACACCCGCATTCTTCTTCTCCTCCAAGAATGTAGAAGAAATATTGCCGCCACCCCGAGAAATCTTATTCAGCATGAGCAGTTACGTCTGTCTCACTCAGCTTTCCCAGTCTCCTGAGTGACGCATCTGCGCAATAGGTCTGGGAGATACAGATATGCCAGTCAGACGTCTGGGAAAGCTGGGCGACAACTCATTATGGTCGGGATGATAGTTTTCTCAGTGGTTGTCACCCAGCTTCCCAGGCACCTGAAACGCATACAGGGCTAGTATTCCGTTTCTGCAAAGGTGCGCCATCCGGAAATCTGGAAAAGCTGTGTGACAAAGCACAATGGAGGTCATCTCCCAGCTTTCCTGTGTCCCTGAGAGTTGCTGAATTCTGACACATGGGTACAGGCTATTAGCGGGGCGAGCTCAGGGCAGGAGCTCACAGGGCGCATCGCTCCTCCTGCCTGTGCCCGCTCTGCTAAAACCCCAAATGTCAAGGATTCCACAAGGGAGCCGGCCAGACACATCTATGTCAGGCTTGAGAAGAGGAGCGATGCTCCGGCCTTTACGGCGTTCGATGCAGCCCCAGGGGAATCCGTACTCCAGTACACAGGTATGCATGGGAGTATGGACGGCGAAGTGCGATAGGTACCTGAACATCAGATTCCTATTTGACTAGGAAAAGTTATGTATAGCTTTCTCAATGTTATGTATAGTTTTTTAGCCAATAGCATGACAAACTATTTGGGTTCACTTAAAGGGGTTATCCGATACTAAAAAATGTCCCCCATATGCCCGGACCCCCCACACTGAATATACTTACCTGGCTCCCTGCATCGCTCCTGGTCCCTGCCCCACCGCCGCTGCTTCTCCCGCTGCGAGGATGAAAACATCGGGTGTACGGGAGTGTGGGGTGAAAGCAGCCAATGGCAGGAAGGGATGGGGACGAGCCTCCCTATCGTCAGACTCGTTCCCATCACCGCTTGCCATTGGCTGCTCCCCCCCCAAAGCAGATGTTTTATCCGCGCACGGGAAGAAGCAGCAGTGGTGGGGCAGGGACCAGCAGCGATGCAGGGAGCCAGGTAAGTATATTCAGTGTGGGGGGCCCGGGCATATGGGGGACATTTTTGGTCTTGGATAACCCCTTTAAAGGGCATCTGTCAGCAGTTTTGTCCCTATGACACTGGCTGGCCTATTACATGTGCTCTTGGCAGCTGAAGACATCTGTGTTGGTCCCATGTTCATATATGCCCGCACTGCTGAGAAAAATTGTTAATATATGCAAATGAGCCTCTAGGAGCAACGGGGGCGTTACCATTACACCTAGAGGCTCTGCTCTCTCTGCAACTGCTGTGTCCTCTGTACTTTATTAACAGGACGAGGTGTGATGATATGCTCACTACCTGATCCTGTCAATCAAAGAGCAGAGGGCGGCGGTAGTTGCAGAAAGAGCAGAGTCTCTAGGTGTAATGATAACGCCCTCGTTGCTCCTAGAGGCTCATTTGCATATATTAAAACACAATTTTTCTCAGCAATGTGGCTGCATATGAACATGGGACCAGCACAGATGTCTTCAGCTGCCAACAGGTCAGCCAGTGTCATAGGGACAAATCTGCTGACAGATGCCAGAAAGAGCTGAGAGAGGGACCCTGCTCTTTAGGCCCATGAGAACCAATATGGCCGCCAATGGAAATGGTCAGATAGCAACTTCCTATCCCAGAGACTGAACAGAGGAGTCCGAGGGGGGAGAGACTCCATATTCATATAGTTTTATACATGCACACTTACCGTGCTGTCAGACGGCATGTAAACCTCAAGTTCGTTATCTGCAAGGAGAGAAGACACGGCCATTACACAGCGCCCGTTACGTCTACATGAACAGCCCAGCCCCCGCTCACACACAGAACGGGACATAAGCCTTAAAGGGGTATTCTCATCTTAGACAATGGGGGCATATCGCTAGGATATGCCCCCATTGTCTTATAAGTGTGGGTCCCACCGCTGGGACCCGCACCTATAGCCAGAACGGAGCGGGGAGGGCTGCGCCTGGAGGACCCCAGGTTTCCGGGGGTCTGGCCACCACCAGGCGCAGCTCCCCGCGTCGCTCATAGAAATGAATGGGAGCCGGGCCATGCATGCGCGGTGCGCTCCCATTCATTTCTATGGAGCCGACGGAAGTAGCCGAGCCAGCGCTCGGCTATTTTCGGCGGCCCTATAGAAATGAATGGAGGGCGGCTGCGCATGCGCAGTGCGCCCTCATTCACTTCGGGGGCTCCGTTCTCGATATAGGTGCGGGTCCCAGCGGTGGGACCCGCACCTATAAGACAATGGGGGCATATCCTAGCGATATGCCCCCATTGTCTAAAATGAGAATAACCCTTTAACAGCGGGACGGAGCAGCCTGCCTAATTTCATCCATTTCAAATGTTAAAAAAATAAAATCATCTTCTAGACAATGGGAGTTGGCACGCCGCGATAAATTACCGGATACCAGGTCGGCTTGGTAGGGAATATGTACACCTGTTGTGGGAGAAAGCCTCTTGCAGTCGCTTACTGGTCCACGTTGTTAAAGGGGTTTTCTGAGACTTTTTAACTGCTAAGTTATCCTCAGGATAGGTCATCAGTATCTGATCAGTGGGGGTCCGACACTTGGGACCCCTGAAGATTATCTGTTTGAGAAGGCACAGCGCCGTACATTATATAGTGGTCATGCTTGGTATTGCAGCTCAGCCCCATTCACTTCAATGGGGGCGAGCTGCTCCTGGGCCACGTGATCGATGAACTTGACATTCCTGGCCTCCTCAAACAGCCAATCACTGGGGGTCCCAGGTGTCAGACCCCCACCGCTTCACTGCTTTTTAGCGGAAACTCCCCTACGGCGTAACTCAGGCCTGTCCCATTTAATTTTTTGGAGATCCCTGGGACTGACTGTATCTCACGTGTTCAACTCTACCAGTCCTTTCAGGACCCTGCGATTTTCCACTTTTCATTTTTCATTTTTTTACTCTCTGCCTTCCCAGAGCCATAACTTTTTTAATTTTCCATTCACATACATGTATGAGGTCTTGTTTTTGGCAGGACAAGTTATACTTTCTAATGGCACAATTATACCATAACTTTTTTATAGTTATGTCTACGGAGCTGAGTGAGGGCTCATTTTTTGCGGGGCAATCTCTAGTTTTTATTGATACCATATTAGAATATATATGACTTTTTGATCATTTTTTATTCAATTTTTTTTCGGATGTGAAGTGACCAAAAAATGGCGATACCAACTCAGTTTTCCGTATAAGAATAATATTCTTAGATTTTAATAGCAGAGGCATTTTCTGACATGACGATGCCAATGATACTTCATTTTTTGATGGTTTACTTTAAAAGTGGTTATTTGAACTTTTACATTGTTTTATATTTTTTAAAACTTTTTTTTTTTTACTTTGATCATTTTTCTATCATTAGATTAGATTCAGTGTATTCCAATGCAGTGCTGCCACCTGCAGACCGGCACTGGAATATGCTAGTAATTGGCCTGGAAGCCTTGTACAGGCGGAAGCCTATTACTAGCATGGATCGCCATCCTAGATCTTAACCAGTGGAAGGTGGCCTGGACCTGAAAGCACATGGCTTCTGGTTTTAGGGCTCTCAGATGCGGTGGTCACATTTGAGGCGTTTAACATGTGTGATCGGCATTATCGCCGATCGCAGACATTAGCCCCTGCTGTTTAAAACAGTAGAAACATGGCGGTTATGGCGCCTGCTGTGCTCTTTAAATTTTATTTATTTTAATATTATTTATAATTTATATCTTTAAAGAATGGAGTTCTGCCGTACATGCATTGGGGAGGTCCAATTAAAGGACTTTAAGATTTGTTTTCGGTATTCCAACGCATTCAGTTACATCACGCCCTTCTTTCTCATCTTATCCTTTGCTTTGAGATACTTTTCTCCCAAGGTCCGAGGGGTCTCTCTCCTCGGAGGATTGGGTAACGGTCCAGCAATAAACGGATACAACTCTGTATTATCCACAGTGCATCCGCTTCACATGGGCAGGATTCCCGTAGATGTGCTGCAGCCGGTGCGGACTTTGTCCATCACATTTGGTTATTCCCTGATGTTTCCTCTTTTAGGACGTAAATGTGATTAATAACCGAGAAACTGGGCGAACCGGTTCCACAATTGCCTGAGATTTGCCTCCTTGGTATTATCCCAGAAGATTTGTGGTCCTGTTATGAACAGATCCTATTGCAAGGGGCGTTATTTCCCGCTAGAGAACCTATTGCTACGAGATGGATGGCGGAAAGGCCCCCGTCCTCATCACAATGGAGGAATCTGGTAAATGAAAGAACACTTTATAAAAACCATGGACGACTCAAATTCCAGCAGGTGTGGGGTGTGCGGTGCACCTCTCCTCAAATCCTCTTTACTCCTCAAAGGTTTAATGACCCAATGGCCACGACTTTTTTTAAAGTATCAGACGATTGTAAGTCTTATATTATACGCTACCAGGAATTGGTGATTCGCTTTGTTCATAACTTTGGATTAATACTATACAGAGATCTGTCCCCATATTGTATTAGAATGTATGGGCTAACATGCCGGGTATTTCAGTAATGTGCCAATATGCTGGGTGCCAGGCTGTGCCCTGGCATGATCATTTATTGAACATTTTTTCACATAAAGAGAGGAGTTTATTTTTAGCTTCCGTGACTGAGGATTGTATGTATGACTGCATGGCATCATTCTGCAAACACAGCCCTGCTGAGCCATCCCGGTAGCAGAGTCAGCTGCGGGAAAGCTTGCCAATACAAACAATGTGGACAGGTCTGAAGCCGGCCAGAGAGCGAGGGAGCGGAGCAGAAGGGGGGAGATACTCATGACTCATATCGGAAACAATTACAGACTATTGCTTGACTTGTAAAAATCCGAAAGCAGAGAAAAAAAAATGGCAGCTTATCAGAACTGACTGACTGGGATATAAATCTGCTGACAACACAGTGAGAGAATGAAGGTAAAGGGCAGAATATAAAGCAGACTCATAAGTACTGAGTGAGATATTGTGTTGTAGATGCATCTGAAAAAAGCCATCTGAGGAAAGGTGGAAAACTATAATACTGCTCCTATGTACAAGAATATAACTACTATAATACTGCTCCTATGTACAAGAATATAACTACTATAATACTGTTCCTATATACAAGAATATAACTACTATAATACTGCTTCCTATGTACAAGAATATAACTACTATAATACTGCTCCTATGTACAAGAATATAACTACTATAATACTGCTCCTATGTACAAGAATATAACTACTATAATACTGCTCCTATGTACAAGAATATAAACTACTATAATACTGCTCCTATGTACAAGATATAAACTACTATAATACTGCTCCTATGTACAAGAATATAACTACTATAATACTGCTCCTATGTACAAGAATATAACTACTATAATACTGCTCCTATGTACAATAATATAACTACTATAATACTGCTCTTACAAACTACTAAACTGCCCTAGACAAGAATATAACTACTATAATACTGCCTCCTATGTACAAGAATATAACTACTATAATACTGCTCCTATGTACAAGAATATAACTACTATAATACTGCTCCTATGTACAAGAATATAACTACTATAATACTGCTCCTATGTACAAGAATATAACTACTATAATACTGCTCCTATGTACAAGAATATAACTACTATAATACTGCTTCCTATGTACAAGAATATAACTACTATAATACTGCCTCCTATGTACAAGAATATAACTACTATAATACTGCCTCCTATGTACAAGAATATAACTACTATAAATACTGCCTCCTATGTACAAGAATATAACTACTATAATACTGCTCCTATGTACAAGAATATAACTACTATAATACTGCCTCCTATGTACAAGAATATAACTACTATAATACTGCTCCTATGTACAAGAATATAACTACTATAATACTGCCACCTATGTAGAAGAATATAACTACTATAATACTGCTCCTATGTAGAAGAATATAACTACTATAATACTGCTTCCTATGTACAAGAATATAACTACTATAATACTGCCTCCTATGTACAAGAATATAACTACTATAATACTGCCTCCTATGTACAAGAATATAACTACTATAATACTGCTCCTATGTAGAAGAATATAACTACTATAATACTACTTCTATGTACAAGAATATAACTACTATAATACTGCTTCTATGTACAAGAATATAACTACTATAATACTGCTCCTATGTACAAGAATATAACTACTATAATACTGCTCCTATGTACAAGAATATAACTACTATAATACCGCTCCTATGTACAAGAATATAACTACTATAATACCGCTCCTATGTACAAGAATATAACTACTATAATACCGCTCCTATGTACAAGAATATAACTACTATAATACCGCTCCTATGTACAATATAACTACTATAATACTGCTTCTATGTACAAGAATATAACTACTATAATACTGCTCCTATGTACAATATAACTACTATAATACTGCCTCCTATGTACAAGAATATAACTACTATAATACTGCTCCTATGTACAAGAATATAACTACTATAATACTGCTCCTATGTACAAGAATATAACTACTATAATACTGCTTCTATGTACAAGAATATAACTACTATAATACTGCCTCCTATGTACAATATAACTACTATAATACTGCCTCCTATGTACAAGAATATAACTACTATAATACTGCTCCTATGTACAAGAATATAACTACTATAATACTGCTCCTATGTACAAGAATATAACTACTATAATACTGCTCCTATGTACAAGAATATAACTACTATAATATTGCTCCTATGTACAAGAATATAACTACTATAATACTGCCTCCTATGTACAAGAATATAACTACTATAATACTGCTCCTATGTATAAGAATATAACTACTATAATACTGCCTCCTATGTACAAGAATATAACTACTATAATACTGCTCCTATGTAGAAGAATATAACTACTATAATACTGCTTCTATGTACAAGAATATAACTACTATAATACTGCTCCTATGTACAAGAATATAACTACTATAATACTGCTCCTATGTACAAGAATATAACTGCTATAATACCGCTCCTATGTACAATATAACTACTATAATACCGCTTCTATGTACAAGAATATAACTACTATAATACCGCTCCTATGTACAAGAATATAACTACTATAATACTGCCTCCTATGTACAAGAATATAACTACTATAATACTGCTCCTATGTACAAGAATATAACTACTATAATACTGCTCCTATGTACAGGAATATAACTACTATAATACTGCCTCCTATGTATAAGAATATAACTACTATAATACTGCCTCCTATGTATAAGAATATAACTACTATAATACTGCCTCCTATGTACAAGAATATAACTACTATAATACTGCCTCCTATATACAAGAATATAACTACTATAATACTGCTCTTGTGTACAAGAATATAACTACTATAATACTGCTTCCTATGTACAAGAATATAACTACTATAATACTGCCTCCTATGTACAATATAACTACTATAATACCGCTCCTATGTACAAGAATATAACTACTATAATACCGCTCCTATGTACAAGAATATAACTACTATAATACTGCCTCCTATGTACAAGAATATAACTACTATAATACTGCCTCCTATGTACAAGAATATAACTACTATAATACTGCTCCTATGTATAAGAATATAACTACTATAATACTGCCTCCTATGTATAAGAATATAACTACTATAATACTGCCTCCTATGTACAAGAATATAACTACTATAATACTGCCTCCTATATACAAGAATATAACTACTATAATACTGCTCTTGTGTACAAGAATATAACTACTATAATACTGCCTCCTATGTACAAGAATACAACTACTATAATACTGCCTCCTATGTACAAGAATATAACTACTATAATACTGCTCCTATGTACAAGAATATAACTACTATAATACTGCTCTTGTGTACAATAATATACTTGGACAGGTGCAGTTTTCTTGCTCAGATTACCTGTGAAGCTCATGTACTTCTGGCTGTTGGTGGTTTTCTTGGAGTTATAAAACTTCAGCACGTCCAGTACGGCCTGAGGATTCTTCTTCTGCTCTTCTTCAGAAATTTTGGAAGTCTGCAACAGCCGTGCCCATTGTTCTGGCATTCCCTGCACAGGTATAGCATACAAGAGGTTAAAAAAAAACAAAAAAAAAAAAAAAACACTTTGACCCATGACAACACTTCCTGCCCAAGTGCCCTAGCACAGGTTGACATGGGAGGTTTTGATACTAGTTTTATTTGAAAATCAATTAACCCATTAAAGGGTTAACAATTTAAAGGAACCTTCCACAGTAAAAGTTTACATACATAGCTGAATGCGTGTTTCTATCTAAAGGTAAAAAAAAAAAAATCCTTAAAAGGTTATGTACACTTTCGGGTGCAATTTTTTTTTATGATTGCATTTTACTCCTCTTGGGCTAAAAATAATTTCTTAAATTGGTCTTTATTAAAAATACTGAGCCGTTCTGTCACAAAGGGTTCACTGTTTGGCGGCGTGAATCGTAATGAATGTGCCGTTCATTTAATAAACTATACCTCTAAATTACTGAAAAGTCAAAAAATTGAGCTATAATGAGTGTTTATAAGGTCAGAGATCCAAGATAAGGAGCCATCAGCGGAGCTGCCTGATGGAACAAAAGTAAAAATTCAGATCCTGCTATTAGAGAATCTCAAATCAGCGCAGAGAAAGGACATCAAAATTTTTAATAAAGACCAATTGAAAAAATAATTTTTGGCTCACAATGAGTACAATGTAATAATAAAAAAACACAAACACCCCCAAAGGTGTACATAGCCTTTAATCCAGAGATATGTGCACTGACTGAGGATTAAAAAAGTTAATAAGTCAGTACCAGAAGGGTGGAGCTAAATCAAAGAAACAAAAAAAAACTGCTCTGGGTGTGAATGGAGAAGTCATAAAAGTCACTCAAAACTGTTCAAAAAGAATTGCTAAATAGTTTATTTTTACTTAGTTTTTTTTTCCCGCAACCTTTGACTTACAGTGAATTTTCCCGTTACAGGATCAAAGCCGATATGAAGGGTGTGCTCGAAATCCGACGGGAGGGAGATTTCTGGCTTTTTAACATAAGTCTTTTTCATGGCTGGTGAAAGAGGCAAGCATTAGTAGAAGACAAGCAGATAAACTGGGGGTCAGTCAGCACATCCAAGTATGCAGGTGCACGTCACACAGGTGTGGCTGCAAAATAAAATGGTAAAACATAGAAGGTGCAACAGCACTCAGCGAACACAGACAGCAAATCGAATACATATAATACCGCCATACTCACCATCTACACGATGCTTGCGCTACATTGTAAATGTGAGATTCTTGGCAGATAACTTTATATAAAAAAGCTATCTGTGCCCGTCTGCCATACCAAGGCGATCTCTTTAAGACGGGAACCTAAAAAGCCATAACGCTCAAGGAATACAGGTTCCATATAATGCTGAGCCAACTCTGTTCCACCTCTCCTGGTACCAGTTAGGCCTCCAAATGCATATAAGGAGAGCAGGGCAAAGCTTTATACTAGCACTAATTAAAATGGTGAGTATGGCGGTATTATATGTATTCGATTTGCTGTCTGTGTTCGCTGAGTGCTGTTGCACCTTCTATGTTTTACCATTTTATTTTGCAGCCACACCTGTGTGACGTGCACCTGCATACTTGGATGTGCTGACTGACCCCCAGTTTTTCTTGCAGTTTAGGTGGAGGCGTGGCTGACTCCACCACCATTTCGGTCGTGCACTCCTAACTAACCTGTCTGCCTTACCTATTGATTTTAATTAGTGCTAGTATAAAGCTTTGCCCTGCTCTCCTTATATGCATTTGGAGGCCTAACTGGTACCAGGAGAGGTGGAACAGAGTTGGCTCAGTATTATATGGAACCTGTATTCCTTGAGCGTTATGGCTTTTTAGGTTCCCGTCTTAAAGAGATCGCCTTGGTATGGCAGACGGGCACAGATAGCTTTTTTATATAAAGTTATCTGCCAAGAATCTCACATTTACAATGTAGCGCAAGCATCGTGTAGATGGTGAGTATGGCGGTATTATATGTATTCGATTTGCTGTCTGTGTTCGCTGAGTGCTGTTGCACCTTCTATGTTTTACTATAAGACAAGCAGATGATACTTAGGACCCTGATCAGATTCCAAGGAAGGCTAGAAAACCAGAGCAGCGACCTGATTGGTCGTCACTGGTCAGCTGCTCCAATTATTCCCTTACTAGAAAAGGTCACAGTCTACAAAATGGCTGCTTCCGCTGACAGCACAACAGGTGCCTGTAAAGAACGTGGTCACGAGCCTTTAAATGAACATTCGCTGGGCTAAATTTGTGGCACCGACGACATCAAGTAAATGCCTCAAACCACCATTTCGATTTCATCCCTTTAAATCCTAAAACTCCTTAAATCATAAAAGGCCTCAAAAAAGCTAAATAAAACAAAAGAAAAAAGACCACACAGTGGTCAAAGTGCTCGGTTCCAGGCCAAAATCAGAGTTCAAAAAGACAAAAAACTGCGACAGGATATCAAACTATCACAATGTAATCACAGTCAATGGGAGTGCATAAGTTTTCACGCCCTCGTATCTGTTTATAACAGGCCCATTACCAAAAGTACGGAAATAAGTGGAGGGAATAACTGTAATCCACCTTTAAAGTGGCAAATTGTAATGGATGTGCATAAGTATTCACACCCTCACTATGTATTTAAGATCTCAATTAAAATAATGCAGAAAAAAAAACGCACACTACCACCCTGTGTGAACTTGGCCATGAGAACTTCATCTGCATATTGGCATTTCCCACCGCCCACTGAAACTAACCGTGCAAACTTCTCACAGCACTCCATACATGAACGGGAGTGCATAAGTTTTCACTCCCTCACATAATTTACAAATAAATCAAACAATACAGTGTTAAAAACCAGAAACAAACCCCATACTGAGTGCTTTCTTGCTCTTAAATGTTACCTCCGCCTTCAAATTCACACACTGCGCTATACATTAACAGGAGTGCATAGGTTTTCACACCCTATTATGTTACATGTGTAAAGTCAAATAAAGCAATGTAGGGGACCAGTATGAACCAGTCTATGAGGAGTAAATGTTCCTTCACGCAAATGAACGGAAGTGCATAAGTTTTCACTCCCTCGTTTAAAGAAACAGATATAAGCCAAACTAATGGCTGGCCATGAGGTGTGAAGTAAAGCCTACCCCATTGATTTTAAAAGCCCCAAGTACTCAATGGTCAATAAGCTGACCATCACTAGGCAGGTGGACCATAGATTTATGCAAATCCTGGTGTATCGGCGTTCTGTGGGCAGAGTTTAAGTGTAACCAGACACATAGGGAGCGCTCCATACTTTTATCTCCAGTCCTGGGTAATATGTTCAGGAGCCTGTCGGTCTTCTTCTTCTTTTCTGGATTCGGGGGAAGAGGTCTTGAGCCATGGTTTATGGTGTCCTTCACACTGGCTCCAATTAAAGTGCTGGTGTTCCTCAGGGGCGGAGCTGGAGGTTTATCATCGAAGTCTATCCCGTTGTCAGACATTTTCAGCGATCCCAGAGTGGCTCCTGTGTCAAATAACATGAAATATTCAATCACTATGGTCGTCTTAGCACAGTATGATATACTAGAGGGGTCGTCCATGGTGGAAGACCCCTTAAGTGTATAATCAGATGCGATAGAACATTAAAGGGGTCATTCAGGATCAGAAAAAACATGTCTGTTTTCTTCTAGAAATAGCGCCACACCGGTCCACAGGCTGTGTTTAGTATTGCAGTTCATCTCTTAGAAATGAATGGTGTTGAACTGCAATACCACACACGACCTGTGGACCGGTGTGGCGCTGTTTCTAGAAGAAACTTGTACATTGTGGCAGTCCATTAAATTCAACAGTCCGTAAGTGTCATGGCCAAAACATGCCATGTGATCAAGAAGTAAGGTGATTCCTCAAACATACAAAGGCTCCTTCATGGCCAAGAATTTAAAGGGGAATTCCACTTTCAGGGATCTTCTGAAGCACCCCTTATATCTATAGCACATTATTGTACAAATTTGAAATTGAAGAGGAATGCCCCTTTAAGACTCCTCTGAAAATGATCCCCCAGTCTCCAAGGTTACCTTAAAGGCGATGTACTCTTTTACAACCAACTTAAAAAATTTTTTTTATTACAAATGCATGAAGTAGGCGACAGATGGTTTATGGCTGACTACACAGGGTTTGTTTGTAGTCTGTAACCGTGGAGACACAAAGCACTGCATATGAGCTGTGTACACAAACTGGTAAGACATTTGTAACAAATATTATTGATACGGTTGCTTTTTTTTTTCTTTATTTAGACACGAGAGCAATCAAAATAGTTGTAAATGGGGACACCCCCTTTAAATATACCCACTAGGTGGAAAAATCATCTTCGATTATGTGCCAACATCGCATTCCTTCAAGGCCCTGTGGCCCTCAGCTATGACATACACCTGCAAACATGGATTGTAGTCACCCTGGAAATCCTTATCTGCAATGTCTATAACTAAGGACACGCCCCAGAGGAACTAAATATTAGGAGATGGGACCCAGGAAGCTGGATTTCCTATAAATGACCCCACCATCCACCCCGAGACCCACAAGAAAATATGTGACTCTTCCAAACAGTGCCATACTAAGGAGATTTCCTTCCCAAGTAAGGCCCCATTCACACGTCCGTATTTTTGCACATCCTGGAAAACGGTCAGTTTTTTGCGGATCCGTTGTTCCGCAAAAAACTCAGTTTTTCCAGGACATCCGTTCCGTTTTTCCGCAAAAAACGGAAGGATGAATAACATCTTTTTTTTTTCACCCCTCCTGGAACGGAATCCGCAAATACGGATGACATGTGGATGCCTTTCCGCATGTCTTCCACATTTACGGACGTCCCATAGACTTGTATAGGGCTACGGACCGCAAAATCGGAGAAAAAGTAGGACAGGAGGATTTCTGTTTGCGGACAGTCGGAACGGACACACGGATGCGGACACCACACGGTATACTGTCCGCATTTTTTTGGGACACATTGAAATGAATGGATCCGCATCCTATCCGCATAATTGTCCGTAATTGTGGAAACGGATGCGGAAAGAATGCGGACACATTATACGGATGTGTGAATGAGGCCTAAATCTCATACATTTGAGATATGCCAAGTGCAGGGCCTCGGGGGCGGAGCACGAAACAGAAGCCCAAAAACAGAGTCACGCTCCGCCCCCTAACCGAAAGTTCTGCCGCTGTTTAACATCCACTGTGATACAATTCCCTGTCATTGTCATTACCAAGATCTCTGCTGGCAGTAAATGAATGGCAATAACCCTCTTCAGGAGAACTTGTCAACGGGATCAACCCTATTAAACCAGACCATACTGCTTGGTAGGGTTGATCCTGCTCATTAAAATGATACCTATCTTATGAAAATCGGTGGTGGTGTTTCAGAGAAAAAAAGACTTTTATTTTGCATGCCGATGCGGGCGTCAGTGTGCTGAGGGGCGTGGCCAGCACTGGAACGCTGAGGCGCATCAAAGCTCTAGGCCACGCCCATTGGTGTACTGACGCTCTCATTTACATAAAGAATAAAAGTTTTTTTTTCTCATGAACGGCACAACCGATTTTGACGAGACAGGTATCATTTTAATCAGCAGGATTAACCCTACCATGTTTAATAGGGTCGATACTGCTGAAATGTGCTTTTCATTTTTTAATATTCAGGGGCCACTAACCCCATCCTGATCAAGAAGCTAGTATCAATGGGGGTCCAATCAGCTTAGACCACCACCAATCTGCTGAAGGAGTAGTGTTATGCCCTTTTTGTTCAATTCAATGAGAGCACCGCCTGTGTCACCACAAAAATGTTTAAGTGTCCAGAAGGAAAAAGGGGTGCACACCACGGCCCCACAGCACCCTACTATCATAACCCTGGGTGGTGGTCTCAGATTAGGGACCACCGAAATGGTGTCAATATATGTGCTGGGTCCTCTAGAGCAGTGATGCCCAACCTACGGCCCATCAGCTGTTGTGAAACTACAACTCCCATGATGCCCTGTTGTAGGCTGATAGCAGTAGGCCGTCTGAGCATGCTGGGAGATGTAGTTTTGCAACAGCTGGAGGGCCGTAGGTTGGGCATCCCTGCTCTAGAGCGACCGACACTATTTGTAGTCACTCTTCGCTCTGGGTAACAAAAAGGGGGGGCTCCTGAATAGAGGACCCCCTATTATTAGTGATCACATGATCCAGACCACCAATTTAAAGGGGTCATGCCATATCAGGTAGAAGTGCCCACTTTTAATAAAGGGGTTGTCTAGGATTAGAAAAACATGGCTGCTTTCTTCCCAAAACAGCACCGCTCCCGTCCATGGGTTGTGCCTGGTACTGCAGCTTCACTGGCATGAATGGGACAGAACTGCAATACCGCACACAACCTGTTGACAGGTGTGGTGCTGTTTTTGGAAGAAAGCGGAAATGTTTTTTTTTTTTCTAATCCTGGACAACCCAACCCCCTTTAATAACACATACCGAGCGTTGGAGCGTTTATTTGAGTTGCAATACCAGACACGGCCTATGGACAAGGGTGGCGCCGTTTCTTTTAAAAAAAAAAAAAATCAGACAACCCTGTTGGTTTTTCAAGGGTTATGGAGAATGGTGAGAAGACTGGCGACCCCAGGCTGTGCCCGAGCACCACCCAATCAGCGGAGGCCATAGCACTAATCCTGGACTAATCTCAGCCCTGGGGTGATTTATAGCTTTTAAAATATTTAGTTTAAATGCCCGTACAGAGGAAGGGCCCCCGGGGACCCCAGGCAGCCTCGTCGCCTGCAGGTCTGTGTTTGTGTCGCAGCCCAGGGGACGCCAGATGGCGCATGGAGGGCGGAGGAGACGCCAATTTGCATCTAAAAAAGGTGACCAGGCGGCAGAGAAATCATCTGCTCCCTAATCCCAGGGGGCGGCGCGTCTGCAGAGCGTTGCACCTGACACCAGACTTTCCAGGAAAATGCACAACCATCTTGCATTCCCCCCGCCCTGCGGCACTAAACAGAGTACGCTTTCTGTACCAATTACTGCAATACCTCTGCTTGCTGTCTTCTGTACAGTCTAGCTGGAGGCTTGTTACAATTGTATCCGGTCTACACATCAGAAGCCAAACAGCCTGATAGTTTGTTACAATGTATCAGTCTGGAGTCCAGCTCACACAGCGCCAAACCCTCAGCTGTGAGAAGAATTTAAAGGGGTTGTCTCATGACGGACAATGAGGGCATATCGCTGGGATATGCCGCCATTGTCTTATAGGTGCGGTCCGGCACCTAAATCCAGAATGGAGCCCCCAAAGTGAAGGAGGGCGCACTGCGCAGCCTTCCTCCATTCATTTCCTATGGGGCCGACGCAAAATAGCCGAGCTCCATAGAAATGAATGGAAGCGGGGGCCGCGCATGCGCTGTACGCTCCTATTCATTTCTATGGGGAGCCGGCTTGGTGGTGGCAGGACCGGAGTTCTCCAGCCAACCAGCCCAGCA
This sequence comes from Rhinella marina, assembly GCA_900303285.1. Lineage (NCBI taxonomy): Eukaryota > Metazoa > Chordata > Amphibia > Anura > Bufonidae > Rhinella > Rhinella marina. Next base: position 41,061 of record ONZH01028920.1, read on the forward strand.
CCTATAAGGCCCCATTCACACGTCCGTATTTTTGCATATCCTGGAAAACGGTCAGTTTTTTGCGGATCCGTTTTTCCAGGACATCCGTTCCGTTTTTCCGTAAAAACGGAAAGGATGTATCCATATGTCCGCAAAAAACGGAAGGATGAATAACATCTTTTTTTTTCACCCCTCCTGGAACGGAATCCGCAAATACGGATGACATGCGGATGCCTTTCCGCATGTCTTCCACATTTTTTGCGGATCCATAGACTTTCATTGTGCTACGGACCGCAATTCGGGAGAAAAGTAGGACAGGAGGATTTCTTTATGCGGACAGTCGGAACGGACACACGGATGCGGACACCACACGGTGTACTGTCCGCTTTTTTTGGGGACCCATTGAAATGAATGGATCCGCATCATATCCGTATAATTGTCTGCAATTGCGGAAACTGATGCGGAAAGGATGCGGACACATTATACGGACGTGTGAATGGGGCCTAAGACAATGGGGGCGTATCCTAGCGTCCATCATGAGACAACCCCTTTAAGTCTGTGTTGATTTATTCTATTGTGCTTGCTTCTGTTCACTGACAGCAAGCAGTGATCTTGAAAATGATGAGAAATAAACCACAAGACACCATTCAAAGGGATATGACTGTGACGACGGCTGAATATCAGCCATCTAAGGGCTCGTGTACACGAACCGTGTCTGTTACGTTTTTTTTGTGGACCGTATGCGGAACCATTAATTTCAATGGGTCTACAAAAAAAAAAAACCGAAGGTACTCCGTGTGCATTCCGTTTCCGTATGTCCGTATTGTCGTCCTACTATTGTTCGAATTACAGACAAGGATAGGACTGTTCTATTAGGGGCCGGCTGTTCCGGCACGTGATTTTTTGCGGATCCGTTATTGCGGACCATAAAATACATAAGGTCATGTGCATGAGCCCTAAGGCCGACTGCTGCGTTTTACAATGTGATCACCCAAAGTCAAAACCTCCCTTCTTGGACCCGGCACACGACCCAAGCTTGGCTCAGTTCCTAGTGACATCCATAGAACTGCAGCAATGACAAAGAAACAGATCAGCGACAAACTCAACTCTGCTACATCTCCAATATCATCACCTCTTCTAACAAAGCCGTTTAAGACATGAGACGCTAATGTATGTAAAAGGCTTATACATTATTCACATAGGTTCTTTTACCCAAATTACCTACTGGCGCCAGATGACAAACTCAGCTCTACTACATCTGCAGCTAAACTAAGGCTACTTTCACACTAGCGTTATGGAATTCCAGTATTGAGTTCCGTCATAGGGGCTCAATACCGGAATAAAACGCTTCCGTTTTGTCCCCATTCATTGTCAATGGGGACAAAACTGAACTGAAGACAACGGAGGCTCCTGAAAGCATTCCGTTCCGTCTTCAGACCGGAGAACAAACCGCAGCATGTTGCGGTTTGCTCTCCGTACTAGTTATCCGCACCTAAACGGATCCGGAATGACCCCCAATGCAAGTCAATGGGGACTGATCCGTTTGGTGTGGACACACTTGTAAACGGATCCGTCCTCCATTGACTTTCAATAGAGGTTATTCCGGATCCGTTTAAACGCTAATACAACCGGATCCGGAATTACGGATCCACAAGGTTGTATTACTCAGTACGGATCCGTACTAACGCTAGTGTGGAAGTAGCCTAACAGACCTACTCTGAAATCAGCTCTAATCACTTGGTGCCGGGGCATAGATACAAGAGGAGCTGCGACCGCGTCTCACCCGTCTACTGGGGACGCAGTCATGGAGAGATGACGTCATAGGACAACCACACGGATGAGACATATGTGAACATGCAAACCGCCTAGTGTCACCTGGGTCAGAATGACTTTTTTTTTTTTTTTTAAATACGGGGGAAAAAAAATCTAATATGTAGATCTGGAATATGGACAACCTTCTGTCCATATTCTGGGGTCAACGAGAATGCCAAAATTAAAACCGATACCGGATGCTATATGTTTATTACAACGCAAGTCTATGGCAGGAGAGACCACCGCAAGTCAGAATCTCTACAACGGACATTACGCGCGAAAAAAAAAAGACCAGAATGCAGTGGCTAAGAGGGTGGCTTTGGACGGAACACACACGACTGGCCCTTAAAGGGTTAACGAGAACGCCAAAATTAAAACCGACCGTTTTCTTCCTCGCAGTACGCCGCCGTGCTAAATATATCAGCGACGTGCAAAGTCATTATAACATCACATATAGGTGTCATGAGACGGCGCCAAGCAGAACCGCGCACGAAAGATGTGGGGGGGGTTCAGAAGCGGAACTTTACTCAAAAATGTGTTATTTTGGGGGGGGGGGGGGGATTTTAGGAATTTTAAAATGGGCGGGGCTTAGTAGAAGTAAACAGCTATTATAGACCCTAACATTGCCTTAAAGGGATCCCGTTACCAGGACAGAACCACCTTCGCGGCCTCCTATTGTTCTGCCTGTGGACGTGTCAGTCTTTACTGTGGGCTTGCATTGCGTTCATGAACCAGGAAGGTCCTCCCCAGGACACAGAATTACGTCAGGCGCATCTGTGTCTAGGAAAGCTGGGTGCCATTAAACCCTGAATGGCATGTAATCTCACTCTCCTTTCTTAAAGGTGTATAGCTGATATATGTTCATGGCTGGAGTACCCCTTTAAGAACAGAAGCCATATTAAAGATGTGAAATCCAGTGAAGGGAAGCAGACTAATGACCACTCAGGGGAGGCGAGGGGCCACTTTATGGGCTCAGGGGCCTAAACGGCCTTCCTTAAGAGCTCGCCGTCCGCTAATAACCAGGTCATTGTTACTCATCCGCCTGAACGGTTCCTCTTTCACCCTGTTAATTATTGATGGACGCGGTCGGGAAGAGAAAAGGCCTGGAAATCAACAGAAGGAGAAACAACCGGCGTGACTAATGGGGGCGGAGCTAAGACATTGAACACGTCAGGAGCGACCCCTGATACACTAGGCTATGCCTAATGCAAAGTCAGAGGAGGCGGAGCCTGGCATTGAAATCCTCTCTATGGTGTTCTATGAATCTCTGTGTCAGGCCCCGCCCCCTCAGACCCTGCACTGGCTAGGACACAATAGATCAGTTTTTATCAGGACTGTTCCTTTAAGGCTACATTCACACGTCCGTTTAAAACATCCGCAAACTATCCGCATCCGTTCCGCAATTGCGGACGGTTTTTGCGGATATTTTGCGGATCCATTCATTTCAATGGGTCCTGATAATCTGCGGACATTGCACCGTATGTTGTCCGCATCAGTTAATCTGTTCCGTTCCGCGGATCCGCAAACAGAAATCCTCCTGTCCTACTTTTCTCCCGAATTGCGGTCCGTAGCACAATGAAAGTCTATGGATCCGCAAAAAATGCGGAAGACATGCGGAAAGGCATCCGCATGTCATCCGTATTTGCGGATTCCGTTCCAGGAGGGGTGAAAAAAAATGATGTTATTCATCCTTCCGCAAAAAACGGATGACATATGGATATATCCTTTCCGTTTTTTACAGAAAAACGGAACGGATGTCCTGGAAAAACTGAGCGTTTTGCGGAACAATGGATCCGCAAAAAACTGACCGTTTTCCAGGATGTGCACACATACGGACGTGTGAATGGGGCCTTACAGTATTAGAAAGCTGTAAAAAATAGAATTCTATGTGAAGCGGAAAATCTTTTTTTTTTTTTGGGGGGGGGGGGGTTTGTATGGAAAGCCGCATTTTTATTTGTTCTTTCAAGTTGTTGTTTTCCCTAGGGACCCCCTTCTATTTTCTAAATTAGTCCAAAATTAGGTGTCAATTCAAATCTTTAGAGAGTTTTTTTTTTCTGATACAGAGCTTCAAATCCCATGCATAGTAAAATATGAACCCAGAGCCACCACTAGAGGGAGCTCCCGGCATACATACTGAACTCAATGAGAAGACAGTATACAGTGAGCTCCCTCTAGTGGCGGCTGCAGAATCAGATCATGTAAATCTGTGTAGATGCAGGGGACATGGAGTTCTGGATCCGGAAAACTGCCATAAAGATAAAGAAGGAAATAGATAAGGTGCAGGACTTTGGACCTAAACAACATGATGATGGACACCAATTAAAGGGATTGTACTCATCCCCTACCCACAAGATAGGAGATAGGCGTCTGACTGCTGGGACCTCCACTGATCACAAGAACAGGGGGTCCTGCGTCCGCCACATGAATGTAGCAGCAGTCGAGCATGCCCACTGACATTCTACTGAACGATGGCCATTCACTTAAAGGGGTTGCACTTATCCCCTATACACAAGACAGGGGGATAGTGTGAGGGTCTTAGCGCTGGAGCATGAGAACACGGGGTCCTGTGTCCCCTATATGGGTAGCGAGGCGGTTGAACATGCACGACGACGTTCCATACATCTCTATGGGACTGCGGGAGATGGCTGAGCATGCATGTATTGGATGCTTCATGTGTCCTATCATAAGGGAGCAGGAGGGAAGATCTTATCGTCGTGTACAGAAAAGGAGTCACTTCACAGTTACATGTTAACATTGCCTCATATATTGCCGCCAGTCCAGAGAAGGCAATCCTAAGGCTACTTTCACACTTGCGTTGTTAATTCAGGTACTGAGATCCGGCAGAGGATCTCTATACCTGAATTAAACTGATCCGTTTTGATTTTGCACATCAGGATGCATCAGTTCAGTTGGGATGCAGTTGTGTGAAATCAAAACTGAAGAAAGGCTACTTCCACACTAGCGTTAGTACGGATCCGGCGGGTGAAGGGACCCGCCGGATCCGTACTGAGTAATACAACCTTGTGGATCCGTAATTCCGGATCCGGTTGTATTAGCTTTTAAACCGATCCGGAATAACCTCTATTGAAAGTCAATGGAGGACGGATCCGTTTACAAGTGTGTCCACACCAAACGGATCCGTCCCCATTGACTTGCATTGGGGGTCATTCGGTTTGCTCTCCGGTCTGAAGACTGAACGGAATGCTTTTAGGAGCATTTCGTTGTCTTCAGTTCAGTTTTGTCCCCATTGACAATGAATGGGGACAAAACGGAAGCGTTTTCTTCCGGTATTGAGCCCCTATGACGGAACTCAGTACCGGAATTCCATAACGCTAGTGTGAAAGTAGCCAAAACTGATCAGGCACTAAATACATTAAAAGTCAATGGGTGACGGATCCGTTTTTTTAGTCTCCTAAAAAACTGGATCCGTCACCATTGACTATGGTTTCAGTACCTGATCAGTTTCTTTCAGTTTTTATGACCGGACACAAAATTACAGCTTGCTGCGGTTTTGTGTCCGGTCACAAAACTGAAAGCTGCCTGAACTGAAGACATCCTGATGCATCCTGAACGGATCTCTTTCCATTCAGAATGCATCGGGACAAAACTGATCAGTTTTTTTCCGGTATTGAGATCCTCTGCTGGATCTCAATACCGGAAAACAACAACGCAAGTGTGAAAGTAGCCTTAGATGATCGGTCAGACGAGGTCAGAAAACTAATAATCAGAACACTGAGGTCAGCAGGACGGATTTAACAAGCGCTCATCAATATGATGGATGCAAGATGACAGCGCGCCCTGCCCGCCACATCACGAATCGCGAGGAGACTGGAGGAATTCACTGCGATTTCTATACTATCCATATAGAAGATACAATGTAGCACAATAAATATAATAATGTATATAATAATAATAATCATAATAATAATAATATGCATATAATAATAAATAATAATGTATATAATAATAAAAATAATAACATATAATAATATGCATATAATAAAATAACAATAATAATATAATAAAAAAAATAATGTATATGTATATAATAATATAATAAATAGAAATAATCATGTATATAATAATAAAAATAATAATAATAATAATATGCATATAATAAAATAACAACAATAATAATATAATAAAAAAAATAATGTATATGTATATAATATAATAAATAGAAATAATCATGTATATAATAATAAAAATAATAATAATAAGTATATAATATAATAATAAAAATAATATGCATATAATAAAAAATAATAATGTATATGTACATAATAATAATATAATAAAAATAATAATATGCATATAATAAAATAATAATAATTATATGTATAATAAAAATAATATTTATATATTAATAAAAATAATAATAATAATATGTATATATTAATATGCATATAATAAAATATATAATAAAAAGTAATAATATGCATATGAATATTATGAATAATAAAATAATATGTATATCACAATAAAAAATAATAATGTATATGTAAATAATAAAAGTAATAATAATGATAATAATAATATGCACATACATAACAATGTGCATGTATATAATAATTTAAAAAATAATAAGCCATTTATGGCTCCACCACGAGGCACATTTGCTTTCAGGAGTCCAGGAAAGCTGGGTGATGACTTGGCTTCCATCACATCAAGTTCCAGGGCAGAGGTGCTTCCTCTTTCTATGAGTGATGCGGGTACAAATCTAATCAGTGATTTATGGGGGAGGGGGGGGGTCAAACTCCAATTAGGGGCATTTAGCAGAAGAAGAGTCGGAGTGTTCCTTTTTCCCAGACCGGGGACAATTATATATGTACGTTCTCTAGAGGAGACTTGACTTCATATGAAATTGGACCCTTGGTATTGAGAGTTTGAGTATGATGGGAGTGATGATAAGCCAGGATTTATTTCTCACTGCATAAAGTTTCAATATATCATAGGCTATATACAGGGGCGGCTGGGAACTTAAAGTGGCCCATTTTGTAGTTGGGTCCAAAATAATGGAAGGCAGGGCCAGTAATACCATATTGTGGCACATTATACCGCCCCAACAGAGCCAAATACCACAGTCCATCACAAAATACTGCCCCAAAAACTGGCCAGCTGTGAGGAGGACACAGGTGGCCCCCAGGGCATCGGCCCACCGGGAAATTTCCCTGTAAGGTCTATCACCAATCCGCCCCTGACTACACATGTACCAAGATCCATAGACATTTATACACTACTCACAAAAAGTTCGGGATGTTTGGCCTGTGGGTGAAATTTCAGGATGAACCTAAAATGCCCTCTGACCTTTACAGGTGAACTTAATGTGACCTTCTCTAACCTTCTGAATGCACACGTCCAACTGTTCAATGTTTCAGTACTTTTTGCACAACTTGCTGTTCTCTAACAAGGAGCTTAACTGCAAAATTCACAAAAGGTGTTTGATCCATGAATCGCCCAATAAATTTCCTGGTTCAATTAGAATTGGTATTAAACAGTCCTCCTCATCATGCTGCTCACATTTTGACATCATGAGACCAAGATGACACCTAACAATTGATCAACAGTAGCTTGCCATTGCGAGGCTTCAAGCAGGATGTTCTCAGACAGAAGTGACCACTGAGCTTAGAGTGTCACAGAGTGTCATCAGCAGGTTGTGTCAGAGATACAGAGAATGGAAGAGTCACAGAAAGGCAGAGAAGTGGACGTCCTGTGGCCACATCCCACACTGATGACCGCCTCATTGTGAACAGTGCTCTGAGGAACCGGATGATGAATGCCACACAACTCCAGGCACATTTAACCCTTTCACGACCGGAGCTTTTTTCGGTTCTGCATTTTCGTTTTGCACTCCCTGCCTTCAAACAGCCATAACTCTTTTATTTTTCTGTTCACATAGCTGTATGAGGGCTTGTTGTTTGCGGGACAAGTTGTACTTTCCAACGCCACCATTTAATATTGCATACGGTGTAGTGGGAAGCGGGAAAAAAATTCCAAACCGGGTGAAATTGCAAAGAAAACGCTATTCCGCTACAGTTCTACGGGTTTCTTATTTACAGCATTCGATGTGCATTAAAACTGATCCATTACTTTCATTCTACTGGTCAGTACGAATCCGGCAATACCTAATATGTATAGTTTTTCCTGCGTTTAGATGGTGATAAAATAATTAGAAAGTTGCCCTTTTTTTTTTTTTTTTTTTTCCTTGTCATATATTGACCCCTATAACTTTTTGGTATTTATGTGTACAGAGCTGTATGGGGGCTCATTTTTTGCGGGGCGGTCTGAAGTTTTATTGATACCATTCTGGGGTGTGTATGACTTTTTGATCACTTTTTATTTAATTTTTTTTAGAAAAAAAAAGGGACAAAAAACTGCGAATCGCCATTTGGACGCTTTTTTCCGCCACACAATTCGCCGTATTGAAATTTTTTTTTATATTTTAAAAGTACGGGCGTTTTCGGTCACGGTGATACCCATGATGTCTATATTTATTGTTATTTAGGTATTTATTTTTTACTTATACGGAAAGGGGGTGATTTGAACTTTTATATCTTTTTATTTTTTATATATTTTTTAACATTTTTTTTAATTTTTCTGTGATTATTTTAAAGCTCAAATATCATCTGATCTATTGTGTTTTGTTTTTTTTCTTTATGAGCAATCATGGATTTACTAGATGCAGTTAAAACCATGAATTGCTCATTTCTTATCCTGGCCTGCCATCTAGTGGCCAGAATAAGAATTGCAGTTTGAAAACTGTAATCCTCACCAGCGAGGATTACAGTTTTCATATGGTGTACAGACACCCCCGATTGGCCAATCGGGGCGTCTGTACACCACCCGGAAGCGTGGGCTTCCGGGTTCAGACGCATCCTGATGCCGTGATCACGTGTGATCACGGCATCAGAAGGCCCTGGAAGTCTCCGCAGACGGAGGTAAGATGCGGCAAGTCTCTGCTGTTAGAAACAGCAGAGACTTGCCGGCCATGACACCCGCCGCACCCGCGAGCGGGCGTCATGTCCCCGCACCGCCCGCGCGCCGTACATGTACGGCGGCGGTCGGGAAGGGGTTAAAGGGTTATTCTCATTTTAGACAATGGGGGCATATCGCTAGGATATGCCCCCATTGTCTTATAGGTGCGGGTCCCACCTCTGGGACCCGCACCTATATCGAGAACGGAGCCCCCGAAGTGAATGAGGGCGCACTGCGCATGCGCAGCCGCCCTCCATTCATTTCTATGGGGCCGCCGAAAATAGCCGAGCTGGCTCGGCTGCTTCCGTCGGCTCCATAGAAATGAATGGGAGCGCACCGCGCATGCACGGCCCGGCTCCCATTCATTTCTATGAGCGGCGCGGGGAGCTGCGCCTGGTGGTGGCTCCCCGCTCCGTTCTGGCTATAGGTGCGGGTCCCAACGGTGGGACCCGCACCTATAAGACAATGGGGGCATATCCTAGCGATATGCCCCCATTGTCTAAGATGAGAATACCCCTTTAAGGGAGGTGAGAGGCACCAAGTGTCACCTCAGACCATTCAAAACCATTTACATCAGCGTGGTCTGCGTGCTGGACGACCTACAAGGATACCTGACCACACCACTAGGCACAGGTATTGTCTTGTATGGGCCACGGAGCATCTACGCTGAATGAGGGACCAGTGGGCCTCAGTGCTGTTCACTGATGAAAGTCGATTCACTCTGAGCAGACATTATGGCTATCCACCATGTTGGAGACGTCAAGGAGAGCGCTATGCATCAGCCACTGTTGTCCCCAGACGAGCCTTTGATGGTGGTGATGTTACAGTGTGGGCCGGTGTGTGTAGTCAGTACAGAACTGTCCTACACTGTGTGAATGGTCCAGTGACAAGCCCATACTACCTGAAGAACATCACTAATCCAGCCATTGAGCCTCTGCAAGAACAACCGCGGCCTAATGTCATCTTCATGGAGGACAATGCTCCAGCTCATCGAGGTCCTATCATTAGGAAACGGCTGCTGGAGACTGGGGGACCTCAAATGGAGCGGCCTACACCTTCTCCAGACCTGAATCCCATTGACAACCTATGGGATCAGCTGAGTCTCCGGGTAGAGGCTCCTAACTCTGTACCTCAGAACCTCAATGACCTGAGGGCCACCCTTCAAGAAGAGTGGGACGCCATGTCTGAGTTGTTGGAGATGAGGAAATCACCATTAATGCTTCTACTTAACGCCTGACTTTCGTGATATAAGTAGACTACTATATATACAGTATATACAGCACACGGCCCGTACACTACTATATATACAGTATAGACAGCACACGGCCCGTACACTACTATATATACAGTATATACAGCACACGGCCCGTACACTACTATATATACAGTATATACAGCACACAGCCCGTACACTACTATATATACAGTATATACAGCACCCGGCCCGTACACTACTATATATACAGTATATACAGCACCCGGCCCGTACACTACTATATATACAGTATATACAGCACCCGGCCCGTACACTACTTTATATACCAGTATATACAGCACCCGGCCCGTACACTACTATATATACAGTACATACAGCACACGGCCCGTACACTACTATATATACAGTATATACAGCACCCGGCCGTACACTACTATATATACACTATATACAGCACACGGCCGTACACTCTATATACAGTATACAGCCAAGCCCGTACACTACTATATATACAGTATATACAGCACACGGCCCGTACACTACTATATATACAGTATATACAGCACACGGCCCGTACACTACTATATATACAGTATATACAGCACACGGCCCGTACACTACTATATATACAGCAGTACACTATATATATAATATATACTATACAGCACACAGCCGTATACTACAGTATATACAGCACACAGCCCGTACACTACTATATATACAGTATATACAGCATACACAGCCTTACACTACACTACTATATTACAGTATATACAGCACCCGGCCCGTACACTACTATATATATACAGTATATACAGCACCCGGCCCGTACACTACTATATATACAGTATATACAGCACACAGGCCCGTACACTACTATATATACAGTATATACAGCACCGGCCGTACACTACTATATATACAGTATATACAGCACCCGGCCCGTACACTACTATATATACAGTATATACAGCACCGGCCCGTACACTACTATATATACAGTATAGACAGCACACGGCCCGTACACTACTATATATACAGTATAGACAGCACACGGCCCGTACACTACTATATATACAGTATAGACAGCACACGGCCCGTACACTACTATATATACAGTATAGACAGCACACGGCCCGTACACTACTATATATACAGTATAGACAGCACACGGCCCGTACACTACTATATATATACCACGGCCGTACTATATACAGTAAGCACCCGGCCCGTACACTACTATATATACAGTATATACAGCACCCGGCCCGTACACTACTATATATACAGTATAGACAGCACACGGCCCGTACACTACTATATATACAGTATAGACAGCACACGGCCCGTACACTACTATATATACAGTATAGACAGCACACGGCCCGTACACTACTATATATACAGTATATACAGCACACGGCCCGTACACTACTATATATACAGTATATACAGCACCCGGCCCCGTACGCTACTATATATGCAGTATATACAGCACCCGGCCCGTACGCTACTATATATACAGTATATACAGCACACGGCCCGTACGCTACTATATATACAGTATAGACAGCACACGGCCCGTACGCTACTATATATACAGTATAGACAGCACACGGCCCCGTACACTACTATATATACAGTATAGACAGCACACGGCCCGTACACTACTATATATACAGCACACAGCCGTACACTACTATATATACAGTACATACAGCACACGGCCCGTACACTACTATATATACAGTATATACAGCACACGGCCCGTACGCTACTATATATACAGTATAGACAGCACACGGCCCGTACACTACTATATATACAGTATAGACAGCACACGGCCCGTACACTACTATATATACAGTATAGACAGCACACGGCCCGTACACTACTATATATACAGTATATACAGCACCCGGCCCGTACACTACTATATATACAGCACACAGCCCGTACGCTACTATATATACAGTATATACAGCACCCGGCCCGTACACTACTATATATACAGTATATACAGCACCCGGCCCGTACACTACTATATATTACAGTATATACAGCACCCGGCCCGTACACTACTATATATACAGTATATACAGCACCCGGCCCGTCACTACTATATATACAGTATATACAGCAACCCGGCCCGTACACTACTATAGTATACCAGTTATATACAGTCACCCGGCCCGTACACTACTATATATACAGTATATACAGCACACGGCCCGTACACTACTATATATACAGTATATACAGCACACAGCCCGTACACTACTATATATACAGTATATACAGCACCCGGCCCGTACACTACTATATATACAGTATATACAGCACCCGGCCCGTACACTACTATATATACAGTATATACAGCACCCGGCCCGTACACTACTATATATACAGTATTACAGCACACCGGCCCGTACACTACTATATATATACAGTATATACAGCACCCGGGCCCCCGCTACACTACTATATATATACAGTATATACAGCACCAGCACCCCGGCCCGTACACTACTATATATACAGTATATACAGCACCCGGCCCGTACACTACTTATATACAGTATATACAGCACCGGCCCGTACACTACTATATATACAGTATATACAGCACCGCCCGTAACACTACTATATATACAGTAATATACAGCACCCGGCCCGTACACTACTATATTATACAGTATATACAGCACCTGGCCCGTACACTACTATATATACCGTATATACAGCACCCGGCCCGTACACTACTATATATACAGTATATACAGCACACAGCCCGTACACTACTATACTATATATACAGCACACAGCCCGTACACTACTATATATACAGTATATACAGCACACAGCCCGTACACTACTATATATACATTATATACAGCACACAGCCCGTACACTACTATATATACATATAACAGCACGCCCATACACTACTATATATACAGTATAGACAGCACACGGCCCATACACTACTATATATACAGTATAGACAGCACACGGCCCGTACACTACTATATATACAGTATATACAGCACACAGCCCGTACACTACTATATATACAGTATATACAGCACACGGCCCGTACACTACTATATATACAGTATAGACAGCACACAGCCCGTAAACTACTATATATACAGTATAGACAGCACACGGCCCGTAACTACTATATATACAGTATAGACAGCACACGGCCCGTACACTACTATATATACAGTATATACAGCACACAGCCGGTACACTACTATATATACAGTATAGACAGCACACAGCCCGTAAACTACTATATATACAGTATATACAGCACACAGCCAGTACACTACTATATACAAGTATATACAGACGGCCCATACACTACTATATACAAGTATATACAGCAGACAGCCCGTACACTACTATATATACAGTATATACAGCACACAGTTGGTACACTACTATATACAAGTATATACAGCACATACACATAGACCAGTCTGTGCAGCCCCCATACAGCAGGTGTCACCTGGTACCTGAGGAGTACGCGGAGGGATACACTGTAACCAGCAGCGACGACCTGGTCACTCAGGTGAGACACCTCCAGTCACGTGACCCTACCTGTCTAGATATCCAGTCCCGGCAGCAGCGCCGGATCCGCCTCCCGCGCGTCTCTCACTCCTCACAGCAGTAGCGGCTGACCCTGGCACTCGATCCCAGCAGACCCTCTGTCCGCACCAGCTATCTCCATACAGCTGCCGGTTCTCCTCCGCTCCACTCCACACTGACTGCTCTCAGCCCTCAGCCGCTCCACGGACCACGCCCACGACATGCTACGACCAATCCACTACTTCCTCAGCGAAAGCCGCACCTCCTAACACCACCCAGCTTCATCTGTAAGAACAGAAAGGGTTCCGCCCCCTAAAAACAGAGCCAATCACGTTGCCCAGACAGGTTATGGTCACCGCCCACTTTTCATTGACTGCTTATAATCTCCGCCCAAAGTGACACATGACAATCCAGAAGTGTGAACGGGCGCAGACCAAGTGGGTGGCATTTAACCCGTTACTGCCTTCCTCTGTCCTATTAAAAACCAAGTTCACACGTCAGTTATTTGGTCAGTTATTTCCATCAGTTATTGTGATCCCAAGCCTCCGGTGTAATGTAAAAATCTGGATCAGCAACAACTGATAGAAATAACTGACTAAATAATTAAAAGTGTGAACTCAGCCTAAGGGCTCATGCACACGAACGTATTTTCTTTCTGTGACTGTTCCGTTTTTTTGCAGACCATATGCAGAACCATTCATTTCAATGGGTCCGCAAAAAAAACGGAAGGCACTCTGTGCGCATTCCGTTTTTGTATGTCCGTATTCCATTCCGCAAAAAAATGTCCTATTATTGTCCGCATTACGGACAAGGATAGTACTGTTCTATTAGGGGAACAGCTGTTCTGTTCCGCAAAATACGGAATGCACACGGACGCCATAATTTTTTGCGCATCCGTTTTTTCATACAGTCGTGTGCATGAGACCTATTTCAATGGGTCTGCAAAAAAACGGAAGTTACTCCTTGTGCATTCTGTTTCCGTATGTCCATATTCCCGTTCTGCAAAAAAATAGAACGTGTCCTATTGTTGCCCACATTACGGACAAGGATAGGACTGTTCCATTAGGGGCCAGCTGTTCCATTCCGCAAAATACGGAATGCACAAGGACGTCATCCGTATTTTTTGAGGAATCCATTTTTTGCAGACTGCAAAATACATACGGTCGTGTGCATGAGCCCTAACTGATGGATATAACTGAAGTGTGAACGGATACAAACGTTCTGTCAAATGTATATGTTAAAAAAAGGATAAATAATCACATAATTGCGTACGTTTCTGTACGTTTTCTTTACTATACTAAAGAAACGTATCCACTGGACGTCCAGCAAAGGACTGAAAGAAACCTTGTTAAAGGGTATTCCCATCACAGATAATGGGGGCATATCACTAGGATATGTCCCCATAGTCTGATAGGAACAGAGCCCCAAAAGTGGTGGAGAGCGCACTGCGCATGCACAGCCGCCCTCCATTAATTTTCTATGGGGCCTATTTCTGCCGGCCCCATAGAAATGAATGAGAGCAGTGGCTGCGTAAGCGCAATGCCCTCTCATTCACTACTACTGGGAGAGCGCCTGGTGGTGACCGTACCCGGGGAAACCCAGGGTCCTCCAGCCACCGCTTCCCCGCTCCGTTCTCGGTGTAGGTGGAACCCGCACGATATGCCCCCATTGTCTGTGATGGGAATACCTCATCCAAATAAAGACTTTGCAAAAAAAAAAAAAATGTTTCTAGACACCAGTAAGGGCCTGTTCACACCTCGTTTTTGCAATTTTGTGGTTTAGCAGAGAGTATCACACATGATAGGATTAGATACACAGCTGTGCAGACAGTATCACACTTGACAGGCTTAGATACATAGCTGTCCAAACAGTATCACACATGACAGGCTTAGATACACAGCTGAGCAGACAGTGACACACATGATAGGATTAGATACCCAGCTGAGCAGACAGTATCACACATGACAGGCCTAGATACACCAGCTAAGCAGACAGTATCACACATGACAGGCTTAGATACAATGGCTCAGCAGACAGTATCACACATGACAGGCTTAGATACACAGTTCAGCAGACAGTACCACACATGATAGGATTAGATACCCAGCTGAGCAGACAGTATCACACATGACAGGCTTAGATACACCAGCTAAGCAGACAGTGACACACATGATAGGATTAGATACTCAGCTGAGCAGACAGTATCACACATGACAGGCTTAGATACACCAGCTAAGCAGACAGTATCACACATGACAGGCTTAGATACAATGGCTCAGCAGACAGTATCATACATGACAGGCTTAGATACACAGCTCTGCAGACAGTATCACACATGACAGGCTTAGATACACAGCTCAGCAGACAGTATCACACATGATAGGATTAGATACACAGCCCTGCAGACAGTATCACACATGACAGGCTTAGATAAACAGCTCTGCAGACAGTATCACACATGACAGGCTTAGATACACAGTTCATCAGACAGTATCACACATGACAGGCTTAGATACACAGCTCTGCAGACAGTATCACACATGACAGGCTTAGATACACTGGCTCGGCATGGTGCCTGTAGTCTTCTTCTGGATACACACGGGAGCGGATGTCTTCGCGCTCAGATCCTTCTGTCTTGTGAAGGTCGTTGTTTCTCTTCATTATATGTAAATTTATTCTCAGAAATCTTCAGATTCAGCCATCCTGATGTCCTGAACTTCATGTTTCTGTCTGATCTGAACAAGACGCTCTCAGCAAAGTCCTGATCGGCTCAAGATCCAGACCCCCCACCCCCACCCCCGGATATATAAGTCCTTAGCCATCTGTTCCTGGGAAAGCCGGGTGACAACCACCATGGCCGCCATTATATCCCCCACAGGTTGTCACCCAGGTTTCCTTGGCTCCTGAATGACAACTGAGTAATACCCGAGAGGGGGATATAACCACCCATGGATCAGGATCCCTGCGGCAGTTTCACAGTCACATGCAAAAGTTTGTGACCCCTTGTCAAATTACACATTCTGTTGTGGAAGTGCAAGGAACAAACGCACATAGGACGGAAGGTGTGAAAGTAAATTAAAGGAGCACTCCTATTTCATAAAGTAATGACATATCCTAGGACGGGAATACCCCTGTAAGGGTTCATTCACATGGGACAATAACGATGTGGGACCACGAAGCGGACACGGTTGTGTGAATGAGGCCTTATAAAGCTCCTCGCGGTGAGCTGCGCACTTTTGGGGTAGCGGCCCTTTAAAATAAACAGCTCCATATTTATGAGGTAGCAGCGGGCGGGTGGGACATCTGTGCGGAGGACGCGCTCTACCCTGCGGAAATATACAAAGTCTGTTCCCTGCAGCTAAATTTACCTCAGTTTTATCACAGTTCTCCTCCCAAACTGTTTACATGCAAAAGTAAATCACAAGCGACCAAGGCAAACATGAGACGGGCGTGAGGACTTATGCACTGGGTCTGACTATTGGGATTTTCCAGGCACCTTCACTAAAGGAGTGTGACAGATGAGCAGGACTTGTCAAATCTGGGGCACATTTTCATCTGTCCTGACCCCAACTATGCCAAAAGTCATACATATTGAAGGCTTAGGCCTCAGTTATCATCACAAACAGTGACTGTCTCTGTTGCCCTTAGCAACCAATCAGAGCTCAGTTTTCATTTCTCAAACTACTCTGGAAAACTGAAAGCTGAGCTGTAATTGGTTTCTATGGGTTATAAAGACAGTCTTACTGGAAGAAGGAAATTAAAGTTGATCTCTGAATGGTTGCTATGGGTGATAGAGAGCCTTACTGGAAGAAATGAAAGCTGAGCTCTGATTGGTTGCTAAGGACAATAGAGACAGTCATAGTGGAAGAAAGAAATGAAAGCTGAGCTCTGATTGGTTTCTAAGGACAATAGAGAAAGTCTTAGGGGATGAAAGAAATGAAATCTGAGCTCGGATTGGTTGCTAAGGACAATAGAGACAGTCTTAGGGGATGAAAGAAATGAAATCTGAGCTCTGATTGGTTGCTATGGGTGATAGAGAGTCTTAGTGGAAAAAAGAAATGAAAGCTGAGTTCTGATTGGTTGCTAAGGACAATAGAGACAGTCTTAGTGGATGAAAAAAAATGAAAGCTGAGCTCAGATTGGTTGCTAAGGATAATAGAGACAGTGTTAGTGGAAGAAAGAAATGAAGCTCTGATTGGTTGCTATGGGTGAAAGAGACAGTATGATCTTAGATAGTGTTGATAACTGAAGACCTTGGTTAGTAGCTGATCCTCTAACGTCGGCCATGTTGGGGCACAGTGCTGATTTTCAGTTACCAATATACAATTACCAGATATTTGTTGACATAGCAGTTGTCAGCACTGGACAATCCTGTTTAGTTTATAAGGGTTCCCTCCCCCGCCTTGACAATTACGTCACGACCCCACAGTGCAGACGCCCACATGTGGCCATGTCACACCCACCCAGGGTAACTCATTGGCACATGAGTTTGTGCACCCAGTGGTTGCTATGGGCAGCCATTGCTTGGCTGCACGTTGCTATCCATACCCCAGGCCCTGCCTTTAGTGGATCACAGAGAGGTCCTCTGCCGAGCAATCAGATGTAATCTGTGAATAGAAATATTAAAGGGGTTCTCCCATGACTAATGTAGAAATAAATCAGACCTCATATACTACAGGACAATCTCTTCCTAACAAAGCTAGAACCAGCCCTGTACCTCACATGGATCCAGAGATCTCACCATTCATTGCTCTGCTAGATTTATATCAAGCTGACAACTCAAGGGGCGTGTCCTTTCTGCTGCAGCTCTCTCCCTGTAACTGTCACACCTTCTAACAGAACATGTGGCTGGCGGCAGTTAAAAATTGAAACAGAGCGCGTGTGACCATCTCAGTGAGACAGAGAAAAAATAAGGAAAAGAACAAACAGCAGATGGCGCTCAACAGATATGTTTTATTGAATAACTCAGTGGCTATACAAAATGTTTAATTACATGAAATTACAAAAATATTCAGATCCAGGTGCTGGTTTGAAAAATGTAGAATATGCTTTGCGACAGAACCCCTGGATTTCTGTCCACATGTGGTGTAATGGGAGTTGAGCTGCTGTACCCAACACCGCCACTACACAGTGGATGGCGCTGTTTGCTTCCAGATCCGTCCAGCAGCTGCAGCAGCTTTTCAGGGCTCTGTCCGCGGCCATTTCATAGGGCACCGGTGATGTGAGGTGTGATGGCGCTGGAATCTGCCACAGACATGGCGGTTAATGGTGCAGAGTGATTTCTTGCAGGTAGGCGCAGAGCTTGATGGTTATGCTCTACAGACGCACAAGGCTTGACGGTTACTCTCATGGTGGCGCCTGTCCCAGTCGTCTACTCACACTTTTGTAAGGGGGGATGGATTCTTACTAGAGATGAGCGAACGTGCTCGTAACGAGCACTGTACCGCTCGGCTCCCCTGCGCTCGCATGGGCGCAGGCAGCCGCTTCCGTCGGGTGAGGAGGACGGAAGCGGCTGCCTGCGCCCGTGCGAGCGCAGGGGAGCCGAGCGGTACAGTGCTCGTTACGAGCACGTTCGCTCATCTCTAATTTTTACTTACACCCACACCCTGGGGTATTGTTTCTAGTCACTGACAGCAAGCAGAGACGGCAAGGAACTGGAACACAAGCTGTATTAAAAAGCTTTGTGGCTTTGGCTGACATTTCTCCGTTGAAGGTCTCTGTCATGTCGTGTAGAATAATCCGATCAGTTCATGGCGCGGTCAGCGCGGACGATACAGAGTCGTCCAGCAGAGCGGTATTACATACGGCATGGACAATCGCATTCCTGCTCCATGGCACTGCCATGTTACTGCCAGGTTCTCACAGCCTCCGGGGCGCTGTGTGTTTGTTGCCACCTAAGCTGGAGGTGACGTCTGGTGGTGAGAACACGAAGCTTCTCATGGAGCTTATTTATACAGCGGTGATGTAGGACGTCCACACGGAGCTGAGGAAATGAGACCTGACGGGCTGTGAAGACGATGAGAAGTCAGGGGGTGGGGGCGTGCCCTCTAATCAAGGCTGCTGGGGAAGCCTGGATAACGTGCCCGCCATGTCTGATCACAGGCATTCATCCTGCCATAGATCTCCAGATGCTGCAAAACTACAACTCCCAGCATGTGTGCCAACAGCTCCTGTAATACACTCAACTGTCTACAACGCCCAGCATGCCCTAATAGCTGTAAGCTGACCAGGCATGCTGGGAGTTGTAGTTTTGCAACAGCTGGAGGGCCGCAGTTTGGGCACCCCTGTTTTACAACATTTCTCAGAATGCAAATCACGAAAGCAAGATCTGTACAGACACTGAATAAGCAGGGAACGCAGAGAGATTACAGCTCTGAAGCCTGCAGTATTGGGAATGCAGCTCTGAAGCGTAATTCAAAGTTTCTTGGCTTTTTATGCCTTCTTAGAAAGCCGGCACGCCCCCATTCTGTCCTGATACTTTGTTGCGATGTATCATTGCAGGTAGAATGTATCAGTCTGGAGTCCAAATAGAAGATTAGACTGGATACAAATGTTAGAGGTTAGACTGTTTCCACTCACTGACAGCAAGCAGAGATCTTGAAAATAGTAGGGGTTGAAAAACATGCATGTTTGGGAACTTTTCATTATACAAGGATTACACTTTATATACAGCGCTCCGCCATTCCTGCCCCCCGGTGAGTCACTGAATGCTGCTCCCTCTGCACAGACCTTGTAGATGGCTGAATCAGCCGCTGATTATCAGGGCTCTGACCCCAGACATAACAGGTTACACGACCGACCCTACGTCGTCGCGGCTGAGTCACCGGCCGAGCTGCTGACAGTCTGCATCGTCTGAGTCACCGTTGGATGGAGCAGCATTTGTTATACACATTTACACCCCCCCCCCTCTCCATATCTGCTATGAGCAAAGTCATCAGTGGAGATGAGCGAATCCAAGACAAATTGACTTCGATCCGAATTTCAGGAAAAATTTGATTCGCCACAAAACCAAATGTCCTTGCTTCGAATCTATTTTTCCTGAAATAGCAGTAAAAAAAAAAAACTCTACATACTCACCTCATCCATTCACCCACGGAGAGGCCATCGAGGTCATCTTGATTGAAGAAACCGCAAAAAAACCTAGCGCACAGTGATGTGTGAGGTCACCATCTGTGATGATGTCATCGCGCCCAGCCAGCGTCATGACATCATCACGTCACCTTGAGATTTTGCGCGGTTTCTTCAATCAAGATGGCCACGACGGTCTCTCCGCGAGCAAATGGATGAGGTGAGTATGTTTTGTGTTTTTTTTCACCCTGATTAACCCCTGAAAGGCCTCAATTAATTTATGGCAGATGCCGCGATCAGCGATGAATGCGGCATCTGAGGGGTTCAATGACGGGGGGGCGACGCAATCGCCATTCTCCATCATTGCTCCCCCTACATACAATGGAACGCTATTCGTGATGAAGTAATTCGTGACAAAGCAAATTTCATTGCTCCATTTGCTCTGCTACATTTATTAGGCTACTTTCACACTAGCGTTTACATTTTCCGGGAATTAAGTTCCGTCATTGGGTCTCAATACCGGAAAAAAAAACACCTCCATTTTGTCCCCATTCATTGTCAATGGGGACAAAACGTAACTGAACAGAACGGAGCGCTCCAAAATGCATTCCGTTCTCATATCGGAGAGCAGCGTGCTGCGGTTTGCTTTCCATCCTGGGATGCGGAGCAAAACGGATCCGTCATGACCCACAATGCAAGTCAATGGGAAGGATCCGTTTTCTCTGACATAATCTGACACAATAGTAAACGGATCTGTCCCCCATTGACTTTCAATGGAGTTCATGACAGATCCGTCTTGGCTATGTTAAAGATAATACTAAAAGATCTGTTCATAATGGATGCAGACGGTTGTATTATCAGTAACGGAAGCGTTTTTGCTGAACCCTGCCGTATCCCGCAAAAACGCTAGTGTGAAAGTAGCCTTACAGGCGGCCAGCTCTGGAGGGGTGTCCTTTCTTGAGGGTCGTGTCCTTCCTACTGCAACTCTTTCCCTGTAACTGTCACAGTAGATACGGCTGGTAGCAATGGAAGGATGGAACTGAGCCTGTGCGACCACCTCACCGAGGTGGACAGAGAAGTAAGGAAAAGAACAAACAGATACAGTTTATTGAATAACCCAGTGGCTTTACTATATTTCTAATTAGATGCAATTGCAAAAGTATTCAGATCCATGGGCTGGTTTGAAGAATGTAGGATATTTTTTCGGGACACAACCCCTTTCAATAGCAGTGCTCATAATATTATTCTCACAGTTGTCTCCCGTTACCACAGTGCCCCCTCTTCCTCACTAAAGCCTAGGGGTAGGGCGGCATCAGTGATCTCTTGGGCTCTGTATGGGCAGTGTTTGAGCCTTCCATCAGAAGTATATACCCCCGAGGAACATGGATCTCAATGGATGCCATCACCCTTAGGCCTCTTTCACACGACAGTAATTTTTGCGGGCTCCGATCCGTTCATTTCTATGGGTCCGCAAAAAATACTGAGAGCACACTGTGTGCTGTCCACATCCATATGCCCGTTCCGTAGCCCCGCAAAAAAAATAGAACATGTCCTATTCTTGTCCGTTTTGTGGACAAGAATAGGCATTGTTACAATGGATCCGCAAAAAAAAAAACGGATGCCATATGAACGTCATCTGTTTTTTTTGTGGATCCGCAATTTGCGGACAGCAAAACACAATGTTCGTGTGAAAGAGGCCTTAGGATTTGGTCCGGATGCGTTCAGACCTATTGAAATGAATGGGTCAGGATTCAGTGCGGGTGCTGTGCGTTCACGTCACGCATCGCACCCGCGCGGAAAACTCACTCGTGTGAAAGGGGCCTTAGGCTCCCATGTGCACCTTGTAGTATTTCTGTATAAATCCTGCTGTATAGGAAAGTGCAGTCTACTGTGACTCTCTATACATCTGATACAAGAGTATGGCGGTGTATACCAGCCCGATGGGGGCCGTTGGGTGAATGGGAGTTTAACGTACAGACCAAGAGCTTTTCCAGACACATACGGTAAGCGTCTCCTTCTTACTAAAGTATCGGGGGGCGGTCAGCACCCCCCCCCCCCCCCCGGGGGAGAATGGTGACTGCTAAAGGTATTTGTGTGTGGGAGGGTGGGGGTCTGGACAAGTGAACAAGTGCCTGGTTCTGAGTGTTTGGATTATTGAGCAAGCGCCCGGTCCTGGACGTGTGCAGTGATTAACCCCTTCAGCTCCGGAGGATTTTCCGTTTTTTTTTACATTTCCATTCTTTACCGCCTGCCTTCTCGAATCCATAACTTTTTTATTTTTCCATTCACATAACCGCATTACAAGGGCTTGTTTTCTGAGGGACAAGATGTACTTTATAACGTCTCCATTTAAGGGCTCATGCACATGACCGTATGTATTTTGTAATCCGCAAAAAACGGATCCGCAAAAAATACGGATGGCGTCCGTGTGCATTCCGTATTTTGCAGAACGGAACAGCCGGCCCCTAATAGAACAGTCCTGTAATGTCTGTAAGGACTCATGCACACGAACGTATTTTCTTTCCGTGTCCATTCCGTTATTTTTTTGCAGACCGTATGCGGAACTGTTCATTTCAATGGGTCCGCAAAAAAAACAGAAGGTACTCCGTGTGCATTCCGTTTCCGTAAGTCCGTATTTCCGTTCCGCAAAAAAATAGAACATGTCCTATTATTGTCCACATTAGGCCCCTTTCACACGAGCGTGTCCGGATTTGGTCCGGATGCGTTCAGGAAAATCCGCACCAAATCCGCACGCAATTGCAGTCAGTTTTGACTGCGATTGCGTATGTTCTTTCAGTTTTTTTCGCGCGGGTGCGAAGTGTGATGCGAACGCATTGCACCCGCACTGAATCCTGACCCATTCATTTTAATGTGGCTTTTCACATGAGCGTTGTTCTATATTCTGTTCTATATTCTGCTTTTTTTCACGCAGAACTGGCCCCATTGAAGTGAATGGGTCTGCGTGAATATCGGATTGCATCCGCACACAAGTGCGGGTGCAATGCGGTTTTAACGCATGGTTGCTAAGAGATGTTGTTTGTAAACATTCAGTTTTTTCGCACGCGTGTGATAAACGCATCAAAAAACTGAAAGAACATACACAATCGCAGTCAAAACTGACTGCAATTGCGTGCGGATTTGGTGCGGATTTGGTGCGGATTTTCCTGAACGCATCCGGACCAAATCCGGACACGCTCGTGTGAAAGGGGCCTTAGAGAGAAGGATAGGACCGTTCTATTAGGGGCCAGCTGTTCCGTTCCGCAAAATACAGAATGCACACGGACGTCATCCGTATTTTCTGCGGATCAGTTTTTTCATGCGTTCGTGTGCATGAGGCCTAATGTGGACAATAATAGGACATCCTCTATTTTGTTGGGGAACGGAAATACGGACATACGGAAACGGAATGCACATGAAGTACCTTCCGTTTTTTTGTTTTTTTTTGCGGACCTATTGAAATGAATGGTTCCGCATATGGTCTGCAAAAAAACGGAACGGACATGGAAAGAAAATACGTTCATGTGCATGAGCCTTAATACTGCGTGCAATGTAGCAGGAAACTAGAAAACAATTCCAAATGCGGTGGAATTAGAGAAAAAAAAACAATTGCGCCACAGTTTTATGGGTTTCATTTTTAACGGCGTTCCATGTGCTGTACAACTGACCTGTGCCCTTCTTTCTCCAGGTCTGTACGATTACAGCTATACCTTTATATATCACAGGCATGGCCAACCTGCGGCTCTCCAGCTGTTGTAAAACTACAACTCCCACCATGCGCTGCTGTAGGCTAATAGCTGTAGGTAGTCTGGGAATGTTGGGAGTTGTAGTTTTGCAACAGCCTCGTAACTTTTTTATATTTCCATCTACAGAGCTGTCTGAAGGGCTAATTTTTTTGCAGGGCAAACTATAGTTGTTAGTGGTACCCGGTTAGTGTGTGTATGAATTTTGATCACTTTTTATTAAATTATTTTTGGGGAGGTAAAACGAAAAAAAAAAACTAAGTCAAATTGCCCATATGATTTTTATTTTCCGTTATAGCGTTCACCAATGGGGTAAATCCGTTTATATTTTAATAGTTTGGGTATTTTAGGAGGTGGCTATGCTGATGCTTATTTTTTATTGTTTATTTTTATTAAGGGTAAAGGAAAGGTAGGTGATTTGAATTTTTATTTTTTAGATTTTTATTAACTTTGTTTTTTTTTTTACTTTTTTATGCCCTCTTAAGTGACTATAAGAAGCAATGATTAGAAAGCTTCTCCTTTACATTGCAATTTATTGCAGATTTGCTATGTTGCCACCTGCAGGGCTCCATAGGAACAGCAATGGCATGGGTCAGAGAGATCCAGGTTATTGCAGACAGGGACCGGCTCTCCTGATCGCCATGTGGGGAGTCGTTCAGGACCCTGCAGTGCAGAGCTCTCCTGAAAAGCTGCCTTAGATGCCGTGGTCACAATTGATATTAGAGATGAGCAAATCTATTTGTCGATTCGTTGATTTGTATCGAATGTTGGAAATTTTTAGCTGCGAAGCGAATCCGAATATTAGGTGAATCGCTCCGTTAAGATTCAAAAATGTTTCTAAGGCTTTCTACGCATTCGCTACGTACGTGTCTGATCAATTATACGCTAATGCTACGTATAAGTTACTGTATACACTGTTTCGTATAAATTCAAGTAATTAGCGAACGTTTACTGTTAGTTCGTTATTCATGCGCAAAAGCCTGGGAAGAAAGCGGTCACCTGACCTTGCTCTGATTGGCTCAGGCTCGGTAAGCCAGTGACACATCAGTTGTGCTGCGACTGCTGAGACGAGCAGAAGCACTGTGTGTGAAGTTCTGAGACACTGAGACCTGTTTTGTTGAAATTGGGGTGTAATTGTTCTGGGAATCCATATTAATTACACATCAGGGATACTGCAGGGCAAGTGCAGGGCTAGTAATTAATCAGGCAGGGAGAGAGACAGGGAGAGAAATAGGGAGAGAGACAGGGGGAGAGACAGGGAGAGAGATAGGGAGAGAGACAGGGACAAAGACAAAGACCAGCTGCAGGGCCACAGAGTGAAGTGAAAAATGTCTGAAATGGATAAGCAAAAGGGGTCCAGTTCCAGCCAGACCTCGAGCTCTAAAAAAAAAAGGAGAAGGTGGCACAGGGCAGCAGTGCCAAAGGACCTGTAGCCGGAGCTTCTACTTGTAGTATTCGCAATACTTGGCCGGTGTTCCACCAGACTAACCCACCAAGGCGCACAATTGTAGTGGAGGAGAAAGTGGATGAGGTAGTGGAGTGGATGGCACGCTCATCTCAGTCTCAGCCGGATGATCTGCTGTCATCTGCTGAACGTTTGTTATTAGTGCGCGAATGTTGGCAAAACGCCACATAATAACATATGATTATATTAGCCGAATATACGAATCTTATGAAAAGTTCGCCGAATATTCGGCGAATAAAATTTTGAATGATTCGTTCATCTCTAAGCACCGGGTGTCTGCTGTTTAAAACATCTTTAAAGTACCGACTATTGCTATACATGTACGGCACAGTCGGGAAGGGGTTAAAGGGAATGTGTCATCAGTAAAATGATCTGTTGTTTAAATCAGGAACATATGTTATGTTGTGATTTTAATATCTCCATTGATCCTATCTCTTTCCCTCTTAGGCCCCTTTCACACCTGCGGCAGGGGACCTGTTCACCCGCCAGATCCGTGCTGCCACGGAACTACGCTCCAGCCCCATTCACTTTGATGGGAGCGGGCCACGGATCCGGCCGCAGTACGGCAAACATACCGAGAGGCGGCCGGAACAAAAGTACAACATGCTGTATTTCTGTTCCGGCTGCCTCTCGGCAGGGGTTGCCGTGCTGCGGCCGGATCCGTGGCCCGCTCCCATTAAAGTGAATGGGGCCGGAGCGTAGTTCCTGCCCCACACGTGCACCTGCGGCAGAACGGATCCTAACAGCCTGCCGGAGTCCCCTGCTGCAGGTGTGAAAGGGGCCTTACTTACTCCTCTCCCTCTTGATGTTGGGGGTCCTCAGGGGTCAGCCCTAGGTTCTCTACTCTTCTTGTTAGGTAGTGCCTGGCACCAGCAGTTGGCACCCCCAAGTGGTGTCATAAAAGGTACAAATCAGTATACGGTTCCTGAAGGACGATGCCATACAATATGATACTTACATAGCATTGCCTAAATAACTCTAATATCGCTAATAATAACAACAATATACAATATATGTATGCCACTGCCACCACCATAAACTGCAAAAATAAGAAGTGCCACACAATGCCTAATTGAATATCGTCACACAGTGACCTAAGTGCACTCCTTACATAGATATCTGATAACTGTGCTATACGCTGTATAAATAATACCGCCATATGATTAATTTTACCATTCTCAGGGATCACAAGTCTCATATCTGCTTCCATTGTGCCTTCTGCAACAAAGGGATCTCCTCGAAGAACTACCCTGTAGTCATTTGATGGATTAAGGTCTATTAAGTGTATTTGTGGTATGAGAAGCTGTGTTTACCCCTGCAGGGCTAGGACTGGGGACTACGTATAAGACATGTGTATTTTACATAATCCGCTGGCACGATGAATGAGTCTTCAGACCCCCAGCCAGGTTTATGATGCCCTGAGCTAAGGAGACATGAGGAACTCACGAAGCTTATAGGCAGGTTTATTGTCATATAAATCTCCCAGCACGTCGAGATGTCCCAGCAGATGACGGTAACTATAACGGTGGCTTCGACATTTGCATTTTCACGAGAAGAGCAGATGGGAACCGATCATAAATGTCTCTGATGTCATTGTCTTCAGTTTGGACTGAGGTGGAAATATTACCGACTTAGGCCTGTCACACACGACCGTGGAACACGGTCCGGTACAGGACATGAAAGCCCGGACCATGCTTCCTCATTGGTTGCTATGACGCCGTGCACTTCCTGAGGCCGCCGCTATACAGTGAAACAGTGTTTCAGCGTTTCACTGTACAGCGGCAGCCTCAGGAAGCGCACGGCGTCATAGCAACCAATGATGCTGTGCGCTCCCATCCTCAGAGGGAGCACAGTCCGGGTTTTCACAGCCCGTACCGGACCGTGTTCCACGGTCGTGTGTGACAGGCCTTATCCAGGAATATAATAAACATCTTAGAAGATCCTCTAAAGCAGTGTTCCTCAGCTCCAGTCCTCAGGGCCCACCTGCCCTCATACACCTATGTGAACAGAAAAATAAAAAAAGTTATGGCTGTGTGAAGGCAGGGAGCGCAAAACAAAAACGGAAAAGAAAAAAAACCTCAGGGGCTGAAAGGGTTAATAGCTGTCTCACCAATGATAAAAACACCTTGGATGGTCTTGAAGCCTTTCAGAATAATGTTTTGAGGAGCGAGGGGTCAACGGAACGACTCCGTGGATAACAGGTGTGTCCATATCCTTCAAGTGATAGGTTCCTGAGTCCTGGTCTCCATAATCGATGATCAGGAGAACTGCTTGAAGGTACGGCACAGAAGAAAAAATATAATGAGTACATATGAAAAACTCTATTCTACCGATACTGCACAGGTACTGTAGGGTTGTCCTTTTCTGAGCAGGTGCTTTTCGGTGGTAGGGCTGAATAGGGTTGTAATAGGGTTTGGTTTTTCTTACTTCTGTACTTCTGATGATCATGTATGGAGACCAAGACCCAGGCTGCTATTAGTAGAAGGAGATGTACTCACCGCAGGAGAACATCTGGAGGTATGGGACTTTGGTCTAAATTACTTCCTCCCCAATTATGGTGTTGTATTGAAATGGGGGGGGGGGGGGTTCGCACAAAATCACAGTTCTTCAGGTGGCTGTGGAGAAACAACATGGAAGCTAAGTATGGTGATAATCAAAGCATGCACCCTACAAAAACTACTGTGATGGACCAAAACTTTATACACTGAGATGTGAAAGAAACTCCTCAGGGTCCAGACCTCAGTGATGCTTTCATACTACATTTTTAAATTACTGTAGGTGGAAATACTCTTTTAGGTCAGTGATGAGCGATATGGAAGAAGATAGGTGAGGACATAGCTCCCTCTAGTGCTAAGTAGACATCACTACAGTGCAGTATATGATTATCTGGTGACAATGGCACCTGTCAGGGGAAGGGGGTTCATTCATCTGCAAGTGAAGAATGAATTCTTGAACATGATGGACGCAGAAAAAAAAGATGACAAAACTAAGGATCTGAGAGACTATGACAAGGACCGAATTGTGATGTCTAGACAACTAAGTCAGAGTATGTCCAAAACATCCGCTCTTATGAGGTGTCCCTGGTATCTAATGGTTAGAACCTAGCAAAAGTGGTTCAAGGATGGACATATAACTTGTATAGAACCTGATTTACATCCTATATTATACTCCAGAGCTGCGCTCACTATTCTGCTGGTGGAGTCACTGTGTAGATACATTACTTATCCTGTACTGATCCTGAGTTACATCCTGTATTATACTCCAGAGCTGTACTCACTATTCTGCTGGTGGAGTCACTGTGTACATACATTACATTACTTATCCTGTACTGATCCTGAATTACATCCTGTATTATACTCCAGAGCTGTACTCACTATTCTGCTGGTGAAGTCACTGTGTACATACATTTCTTATCCTGTACTGATTCTGAGTTACATCCTCTATTATACTCCAGAGCTGTACTCACTATTCTGCTGGTGGAGTCACTGTGTACATACATTACTTATCCTGTACTGATTCTGAGTTACATCCTCTATTATACTCCAGAGCTGTACTCACTATTCTGCTGGTGGAGTCACTGTGTAGATACATTACATTACTTATCCAGTACTGATCCTGAATTACATCCTGTATTATACTCCAGAGCTGTACTCACTATTCTGCTGGTGAAGTCACTGTGTACATACATTACTTATCCTGTACTGATCCTGAGTTACATCCTGTATTATACTCCAGAGCTGCACTCACTAGTCTGTGGTGCAGTCACTGTGTACATACATTACATTACTTATCCTGTACTGATCCTGAGTTACATCCTGTATTATACTCCAGAGCTGCACTCACTATTCTGCTGGTGGAGTCACTGTGTACATACATTACTTATCCTCTACTGATCCTGAGTTACATCCTGTATTATACTCCAGAGCTGCACTCACTATTCTGCTGGTGCAGTCACTGTGTACATACATTACATTACTTATCCTCTACTGATCCTGAGTTACATCCTGTATTATACTCCAGAGCTGAACTCACTAGTCTGTGGTGCAGTCACTGTGTACATACATTACATTACTTATCCTGTACTGATCCTGAGTTACATCCTGTATTATACTCCAGAGCTGCACTCACTATTCTGCTGGTGGAGTCACTGTGTACATACATTACATTACTTATCCTGTACTGATCCTGAGTTACATCCTGTATTATACTCCAGAGCTGCACTCACTATTCTGCTGGTGGAGTCACTGTGTACATACATTACTTATCCTCTACTGATCCTGAGTTACATCCTGTATTATACTCCAGAGCTGCACTCACTATTCTGCTGGTGGAGTCACTGTGTACATACATTACTTATCCTGTACTGATCCTGAGTTACACCCTGTATTATACTCCAGAGCTGCACTCACTATTCTGCTGGTGCAGTCACTGTGTACATACATTACTTATCCTGTACTGATCCTGAGTTACATCCTGTATTATACTCCAGAGCTGCACTCACTATTCTGCTGGTGCAGTCACTGTGTACATACATTACTTATCCTGTACTGATCCTGAGTTATATCCTGTATTATACTCCAGAGCAGCACTCACTATTCTGCTGGTGCAGTCACTGTGTACATACATTACTTATCCTGTACTTATCCTGAGTTACATCCTGTATTATACTCCAGAGCTGCACTCAATATTCTGCTGGTGTAGTCACTATGTACATACATTACTTATCCTGTACTGATCCTGAGTTACATCCTGTATTATACTCCAGAGCTGCACTCAATATTCTGCTGGTGTAGTCATTGTGTACATACATTACTTATCCTGTACTGATCCTGAGTTATGTCCTGTATTATACTCCAGAGCAGCACTCACTATTCTGCTGGTGCAGTCACTGTGTACATACATTACTTATCTTGTACTGATCCTGAGTTATATCCTGTATTATACTCCAGAGCAGCACTCACTATTCTGCTGGTGCAGTCACTGTGTACATACATTACATTACTTATCCTGTACTGATCCTGAGTTACATCCTGTATTATACTCCAGAGCTGCACTCACTATTCTGCTGGTGCAGTCACTGTGTACATACATTACATAATCTGTACTGATCCTGAGTTACATTCTGTATTATACTCCAGAGCTGCACTCACTATTCTGCTGGTGCAGTCACTGTGTACATACATTACTTATCCTGTACTGATCCTGAGTTACATCCTGTATTATACTCCAGAGCTGCACTCACTATTCTGCTGGTGCAGTCACTGTGTACATACATTACATTACTTATCCTGTACTGATCCTGAGTTACATCCTGTATTATACTCCAGAGCTGCACTCACTCTTCTGCGGGTGGATTGATTCCTTATTAGATGATTGCACCGATCTCTTTAGAACCCACAATGCATGGTACTCATACACTAGAACAGTGATGCTCAACCTGTTGCCCTCCAGCTGTTGTAAAACTACAACTCCCAACATGCCCTGATGTAGGTTGATAGCTGTAGGCTGTCCAGGCATGCTAGGAGTTGTAGTTTTGCAACAGCTGGAGGGCCACAGGTTGAGCATCCCTGCACTAGGAGATTTAATCCTGCAGAATTGTCTATGTGCAGTGTGTGTTGTATCTTGCTCACAGGGCTGGGTTTGTTGAATTTGGAATCCACCGCAAATGCACAATGTGTGAACTCAGCCTTAAGCTACAAGGAAGTAATTTGGACCCAAACCTGCCGATCAGGTCTCCTGTTCCCGTCTGTCTGTACAGACTTGGCCTTATTTTCTCCATTATTGTTTTAGTGGCTGGTGACTACTAATGTTTGCTCTTCTTATGAGATTTTCTGTAGTTCTGAGGTGACAGCAGCTGCTCTGAGCTGTTGGTGCAAAGACTTAAAACCTGTCACCAATATAAAACCAGATAGAGAAACAAATTATTTTTTTCTAATCTGGTTAGATTTTTTTTTTAATTCTATTTCCTGAACATCATTATGTTGGCTGCCATCTTACCTGAACAGCATTTAGAGACATGCTTTGTAGCAGACGGCATGGGTCATAAACAAAATAGTCTGGAGGGGACTAATTGACTTCTGTGGCAGTGTTGTGGGCATGCTTGGTGACCTGTGCAGAGGTCACTGTGCAGGGAGGGAGAGTAGATAAGCTGTGACTGTCACCTACTATGAATGGTGGTTCCTGTGTATATATATGGTGTGTGTGTGTGTTATCTTTCATTGAAATCCTGCCTGTTATGATAATGAGATGACTGCTGAGAAGTGGTCTTTACGTGACAAGATGTGTCACTCATTATTAGGCAGTGCAAAAATTGCAGGATTTGGAATATTTTTGTTAACATGGCAAATGTTTAAAAAAAAATCAAGAAAAATTCTAAATAAAATATGTTTAATGTAAAACTCCAGATCACTGCCTGATTTTTTGTAATAATTTTATGTGAATTAAACCTTTAAAGGGGGCAACTATCAGGGACGAGTGTTCATACAAATGCATGTTTCCAATTACTGCCCCAATCCTCAGCCAGTTAGTGTATTTGTAAAGTGTCCAGGGTGGAAACAGTCTGCGGAAACAGAGGTGTGGAGACCAGACAGATTTAAAGAGGTTGTGCCATAAACTACTTTTTACTCCTTGGATAGTTTTTTTTTCTAGATTTACCTCGTTTGCAGTTTTCTCTTATCCCCATGCTTGAATCCTACTTCCTGGTTTCTCATTTGTCTGCTGTCACTTTTAACTCTCCCTTGGGGTCCAACAGTTGATGTCAGGAGAGAGAAGGTTCGGGGCAGGGGTGTACGTAGGTCTTAAAGGGCCCCTATAGCAAAATGTAATATGAGCTCCATCTGCACCATCCAGTTTCCCAGTACGTGAGCATCAAACACTCCCAGGCAATACGGAATGCAAAGCACAACCTTCAGAATTTTGACAAATTTACAACTTTTTTTAATAAAAAAAAAAAAGTGGAACAAGTGCTTAATTAATATGGCGTTCATTCTGAAGACCATATATCTCAATGTATTAACACAGGCAACTGGCAATAATTCATTAATAATTCCACCCCATACATCACTGCTTCTCTCCAGATAATATTGTCACGTTAGGGATCAGTGAGGTCCTGAACGTCGCCCATACCACTGTCCCTACCTGCTTACACAATCTGCCCTAAATGATGGCCTGCAACTGGACAGCAGTCCCTTCCTAACTAAGTGCAGGGGCCTACAGGAAACAAAGCAGGGACAAAATAATAAGCGTAGTGACAGGTACACAGAGCAGAAACAGAATGGGTCAGAACCACAACTGATCCAAACAGATAAGAGCAGAGTAGTAGAAGCCGAAATCTCTGTAGACATGGGGTTCATGAGGAGACATGAAGTACAGAGAGGACAGACAGGGCAGACTGTGGTAATGGAGACTGCAGACAAGAGCTGCTGCTCATTATCCACATCCCACCTCCTCTCTGTATTTCACGTCTGCTCATGCAGAGATTCGGTTGAATATCATATTAAACTGTATCCGCTGAGTCATGCCCCCTGGTGACCAGTGCCAATGATGGTATTGTTTGGCCCACTAGCTAGGTCCTTGTTCCCTGTTCCTGCATTTGCATACTGATTCTTCTGTGCTTCTGACCCCGGCTTGTCTTCTGACCACTCTCTATCTCTCATTTGATACTGCATTGTCCGTCTGGTTCTGACCTCGGTTTGTCTTCTGACCACCCTCTGCCTCTTGTTTGGTACTGCATAGCCCATCTGGTTCTGACCCATTTCTGTATGAATCTGCTTTGGTGTTTGTTTGTCTGTTGGTGTTTGTCCATCTATGCACTTATTTAGAGTAGAGACCATCGTCCGGTTGCGGTTCTGCCAAGTACTGCTTATACTGCAAGTAGGTAGGGAAAGCGCGCTGCATTCTAGGTTAGGGTTCACTGTCCTTGTCTGTTCCTACCTACAGGCATTACAACACTAAAAATAATTGGCATCACCGATTGCCTCTGGCAGCACCAGGTAGGCGCAAGGGGGGGGGCAGCCAAAGGGGGATGGGCTGAAGGGAAGGGGTTAGGTTTAGAAATTGGCATTGGGGAGGGGGTTGGCGCTATTTCAGTTTTCGTCTCAGGCAGCAGAAAGGCTAGGGGCACCCCTGATCTATCCCCGACCTATGAAATGGTCATGTTACTTATCCTACATGATGAACAGTGTAAAAAAATGCCAAAATTGCAAAGTTTTAGGTTACCTCATCCCCAGAAAAAATGTATAAAAGCGATCCAAGCCAGATAACTCAACATGGTACCAATGGAAACTACAACTTGCCCAGCAAAAAACAGGTCCTCACACAGCTCCACCAACAGAAAACAAGTTATGGCACCTAGAATATGACGACACATAATACAAAAAGTTAAAAAAAAATTAAAGAGTAATATTCCAAAAGTCATATGGTGCTCCTTCCCTTCTGAGCTCTATCACTTGCCCAGACAGCAGTTTTTGACCATATATTGTGTTTTTCCATACTGGTGAGGAACTGCATCACAAATTGTGTTGTGCTTTTACTCTTTTTACCTTTTGTGAAAATTTGGGACTAAGGCAATGTACTACTGTAAAACAAAGGATTTTTCATTTTAATGGGTCACTGTTAAGAAATTCTATTGGGCCAAAACTGTCACTGCACCCTTAGGTGAATATTTTGAATTGTGTAGTTTCCAAAATGGGGTAATTTTCTGGAGCTTTTATTGAACTGGTACCTCAGGGGTGTTGAGGCAAATGCAGAATGACACCCAAAGCTATTCCAGTAAAATCAACTCTTCAAAATTTAAATGGCGCTCCTTCCTTTCTGAGCCCTGCTGTGTGCCGAAACAGTAGGTTACGACCACATATAAAGAAAAACCACAAAGCGAGGCAGTGCTGGTCTAGTGCATTCAATCTTAGTTTGACTTAAAAAGGCAAGTAATACACTCAGTGACTGAAACAGTCACAACAGCTGTGTAGGCATAATCTGGTGTCCCAAGCTGATGCTCCAGCTGCTCCCCTCATCCTCGTCTGGTTACGTGGCGGCAATGGATAACTGGAGGAATCCAGGAAGGACTATCATAGTAGCTGACCAGTAACGGGATTGGTGATGATAAAACACTTGTATTTTATTAAAAACAATGTGTTTCGAGGGAAGATCACCTTCTTCTTCTTCAGGTTAGATAAGACTATCTTCACACTGGGGCTAAAATAACTTGACTATAAATTGACTATAATGGGACTCCGCAGGGATCCAGCCTGTTTCCGGCATTATTGCCGAGGATCAGCCAGACAAATAATGCTGCAAGCAGCGGTTTTATGTCCAACCGAATCCCGGCAGTAATGCCGGAAACAGGCTGGATCCCCACCGAGTCCCATCATAGTCAATGGGCTCCGGGGGGGAAAGGTAGTATCTGGCAATGCCAGACAGAAAGAACAAAACATTTTGAGAACAAGCAGATCTACTTAAAAAGGTTTTTTTTTAAAAAAGGCTACCTGAAAATATTAATAAAAAAAAAATAAAAAAATCTCACATGAACGGAGTGTTTGGAACCAAGTGTAAAACAACAATCTGAATATCGCACTAATTTCATCACCCAATACATCTAGTGGCCACATAACACTAATCATAGCAAATATATATTCCTAGAAATTTGTAGAATCAGAGTAATCAATTTGGTGTTTTATGTCTTTTTTTAAAAATAGATTCAAATTGAAAATTTTTAACTTTCACCCCCATTTTGTATTAATTCTTGCAAAATACCTAAAGCATTAACAAACTTTCTAAATGCAATTTTGAATACTCTGAGAGGTGCAGATTGTAAAATGAAGTGATTTATGAAGGGGGGAGGGGTTCTATTATATAGGCCCACCAAAGCATCTGCAGCATTGAATGAGTCCCTAAAACATAGGTTTTGAAAATTTTCTTGAAAATTTGCTAAACTGATACTAAACATATAAGCCTTCTAACATCCCGAAAAAACAAAAATACATTTGAAAAATGGTGTCATTAAGACATATAGTGGGTCATTTATTAAGGCTACTTTCTTATTAGCGGCAGCCTTCTCCAGCAGGCTGTTCCAGCGGTTGAACAGCCTGTCGGGTCTGTTCTGCCGCTAGTGCACGCGTGCCGCCAGAGGTCCGCTCCGGCCCCATTGACTATAATGGGGGCAGGCCTGAGGTCCGGCGGCAGCATGGCAAATATGCAGAGAGGCTGTCGGAATAAAACTACGACATGTCAATGTTATAGTCAATGGAGCGGGAGCGGACTTCCAGCAGCATGCATGCACTAGCGGCAGCACGGATCCGGCAGGCTGTTCACCTGCCGGGGAAAGCTGCCTCTAATGAGAAAGTCTGGCGTTTTAGACGCTGGTCTTAATAAGGCCCTGTGCTGGCGGTAGTCTGCCGAAAGTTAAGCCGGTGGATGGCCGGCGCTTCTAAATTCATGCCAGCTCCCTTGCTGACGTAGAGTTAGACCATTTTCTACACCAAATCAGGCGTAGAAAATGATGAATGAGACAAGCCTGCCGGTCCAACCCCTTTCCCAGCCCACACCATGTCCCCTTATTTAGACCTGGAGTGGGGAAAAGTCGCAAATTGCAGCAGAAAGTACCTCTGCAACGCAATCTGCCCCAGATATATGCCTAATATAGACGTATTTCTGTTAGTAAATAACCCCCATAGTGAATGCTAATAATTAAAGAAGAACTTCCGACAAAAATTTTATTCCATGTCCTGCTAGAAATGTACATAATGTAATCTGTAGTGAATGTCATTTTCTTACCAGTGTCTAAATTTTTGACTTATATCATCCTGAAGTTTCTTATCTGTGTCATGTGACCAGCAATTAGACCCACCAACTCACACAGAGACTTATGTGTGGACAGGAAGTCTAATTCTCTATGTATTCCTATGAGACTGAAAGTGAGGCTCCCATAGGAATGAATAGAGCAGTTACTGGCTTCCTGTCCTGGGTCAGTTGGAGGTCAGGGAGTTGGTCACATGACCCAGCTACAATAAGAAGAGAGGTTTTTACTCACAGAAACAGTCACTGATAAGAAAATGACAATCACTATAGATTATATCATGTACCTTTCTAACAGGTCCGAGAATAAAAATTTTTGCGGGAGTTCTTCTTTAACTATTTTGTGACCATCTATCTTGAAGGCATTGAAATTCAAATTTAGAAATTGCAAATTTTGGCAAATTTTTGGAAAATTTTAGATTTTTTTAAAATTAAAAAAATCAAAATATATCAGACAAAATTTACCGCTAACATGAAGTACAATGTGTCACAAAATCAGAATCGTTTGCATACATAAGAGCTTAAATTATCACTTATAATGAGTGACACTTGAGATTTGAAAAATGGGAATCTGGTGTTTGGTCCAAAATGGCTTCTACAGGAAAGGGTTAAAAGCCTCCTGCTGTGAGTGTTGTATGTATGGAATGCACGTAGTCAGTGACCAGACCTTTCTATAGATAGTAATGGCCTTAGAGGCTAATAAATGTAAAGCAGAGGGACATATATACAGATTCTCACTACACTACATCACACTCCAGCTGCAGGTGTCCCGGTGCAGGATATGTGGTTGGACATACGATTGCCTCTCTGCTTCAAATGTGGTTGAATCTTCTCAAGGTCATCCCGATTTGGAAGCTCTCAGGTATGAATGTAATGAGTGTAAGCTTATCTGTGAGCTAAAGAGACCCACAGGCAGAAATATGAGAGGTAAGAAGAGGGACGAGAGGGCCGCAGATGATGTCCTCTTCTGTCAACTTCATCTCGCTGACAACCACTGTGACCAAATATAACACAAAAGAAAGATCGGCTCTGGCTTATTTCGAGCATTTCTGGTAAAATTAGGTGCAAATTGGGTGCGTCGTGTCATTTTGGATTCAAATGTTGGTAAGAGTGATAAAACAGGAGCGAGAAATTCACCTACAGCTTAGGTAAGTGAGGGGGTCAGGATGCATCAAGCCAGGCGCAAGGTGTTCCACGCAAAATTTGTCCTGCCTAATTATCTAGGGCACACCCCAACACCAAACCGTGTTTGTAGAGTGCAGATGACCCCCCATCATCACAACTCAAAATGAATATAGACCCCAGACTAGATTTCCTAAATAGAGACCCAGACCAGGCAACCCCTAAACAAATACAAACCCTAGCCCAGGTTCGGACTGGCCCACCAGAGTACCAGAGGATCCTCCGGTGGGCCAAGTCTCAGAAGCCATAGTAGGCCCCAAAGGTCAAGGAGAAAAATCCCATTTGGAACCAATCACTTGTCAGTAGGGTCGATTTCTTTGATTCAAAACCTATTAGACTTTATTGATGATATAGGGGTTGGGCCCCAAGAATAATTTCCTCTGGTGGGGCCCAAAGAACCCCAGTCCGACACTGCCCTAACCCAAACCCTACAAACAAATACAGACCCCTGATCAGGCTCCCTAGATAAATACAGACCCCAGACTAAGCTCCCTAAACAAATGTGGACCAGAGACCCGACCCCTAAATAATTACAGACCTATAAACTAATACATACCCAGACCAGACCCCTAAACCCCTAGACCCCAGACCTGGTCCCTGAATTAATACCGATACCAGACCAAACCAGATAAACTAATACAGGCCCCCAGACCAGACTCCCTAGATAAATACAGACCCCAGACCAAGCTCCCTAAACAAACGTAGACCATAGACCCGACCCCTAAATTAATACAGATACCAGACCAACCAAGACAACTAATACAGACTCCAGACAAGAGAGTTAAACTAATACAGACCCCAGACCAGGTCCCTGAACTAATACAGATACCAGACCAACCAAGATAAACTAATACAGACTCCAGACCAGACCCCTGAACTAATACAGACCCCAGACCAGACCCCTAAACCAATACAGTGTCACTTTAACCCCTTTTCAACAGCTCCATGTAAATGCATGCCAGAGGTGCAGAAAGGGTGTATGGAGCTTAGCCCATATAGTAGGTAATGGCTGACTCCCGAGGCCCACCAGCAATGATTGGGATTGGAGATACCTCTGATCCCTGTCATTTAACCCATCAGATACTGCGGTCAATAGTGATCATAGCATCTGAGAGGTTAGTCAGAGGAAGGGGCTCCCGCGATGAAAAAAATATGAAAAAACTGAAACAAATGGGGTCATTTATCAAACTGGTGTAAAGTAGAACTGGCTTAGTTGCTCATAGCAACCAATCAAATTCCACCTTTCATTTTCCAAAGGAGCTGTCAAAAATGAAAGGCGGAATCTGATTGGTTGCTATGGACAACTAAACCAGTTCTACTTGACAACAGGTTGATAAATGACCCCAAAAAAGAATTAAAAGTTGATATCGACCCATTTCCCCATTTTAAATATAAAAATGAATCATAAAAATAAATCAACATTTGAAAATGTCCAACCCAAAATAGAAAAGTACTTACCTTCACGATGAATGCTTTAACGGAAAATAATCAAAACGGCCAAATTACAATTTTTTGGTCACTTCCTCCCCTGAAAAAACAAACAAACAAAAAATAATCAATAAATCATATTTACCCCTAAATAGGTACAAATAAAACTACCAAACCCTGACACAGCTCTAGAGATAAAAATAGAAATATAAAAAAGTTACGGGTGTCAGAATATGGGGATGCAAATTTTTTTTCAAAGGTTTTTATTTTTGAGAAATAACAAAACAGAATAAAAACTATATAAATTTGGTATTGCTGTATAAGCTCATCATGTCATCATGTCCTTTTTAGGAAACAGTAAACGGCGTACAGACAAAACCTGAAAAACACCGGCAGAACTGTGAGTTTTTGGTTAAAAAAGGTGTAGTCCTGAAGGGGTTAACTGAAGAAGGGGGCATATAGACAGCAGGGAGCATTTATAATTAATAAAGGACACATCCACCTTACATGTTGGTGAAGTGTGCGGGACCCCTATTCTAGTGATTATAGAAAATATGAAGCATGTCCTATACTTGTCCGCACGCACGGACAAGTATAGGCATATTGAATGGGGCCGCCCGGCGTGTGTTCCGAGCAGTGCAGAACACACGCTGGGCGGCCCCCGTATTATTGCGGGTCTGCAATAATGCGGACCCGCAATAATATGGTCATGTGAATGGGGCCTAACATTAAAGGAAGGTCCGTATTTCCGTTCCGCAAAAAAATAGAACATGTCCTATAAGGCCCCATTCACACGACCGTATTTTTGCAGGTCCGCATTATTGCAGACCCACAATAATATGGGGGCCGTTGCGGAACACACGCCCGGCGGCCCCATTCAAAATGCCTATACTTGTCCATGCGTGCGGACAAGTATAGGACATGCTTCATCGGAACCGCGGCACGGAGCTAGCTCCGTGCGGCGGCTCCCCGCTCCGTAGAGGTGAATGGGGCCGCATCTATTCAGCAATTTTGCGGAATACATACATTACGGACAAGGATAGTACTTTTCTATTAGTGGCTAGCTGTTCCGTTCCACAAAATATGGAATGTACACGGATGCCATCCGTATTTTTTGCGGATCCGTTTTTTCATACGGTCATGTGCAAAAACGGATAGTATCAGCAGAGTGCCCCCTATTGATAGTATCAGCAGAGTGCCCCCTATTGATAGTATCAGCAGAGTGCCCCCTATTGATAGTATCAGCAGAGTGCCCCCTATTGATAGTATCAGCAGAGTGCCCCCTATTGATAGTATCAGCAGAGTGCCCCCTATTGATAGTATCAGCAGAATGCCCCCTATTGATAGTATCAGCAGAGCGTCCCCTATTGATAATATCAGCAGAGTGCCCCCTATTGATAGTATCAGCAGAGTGCCCCTATTGATAGTATCAGCAGAGTGTCCCCTATTGATAATATCAGCAGAGTGCCCCCTATTGATAGTATCAGCAGAGTGCCCCTATTGATAGTATCAGCAGAGTGTCCCCCTATTGATAATATCAGCAGAGTGCCCCCTATTGATAGTATCAGCAGATTGCCCCCTATTGATAGTATCAGCAGAGTGTCCCCTATTGATAATATCAGCAGAGTGCCCCTATTGATAGTATCAGCAGAGTGCCCCTATTGATTATCAGCAGGCCCCTATGTATCAGCAGAGTGCCCCTATTGATAGTATCAGCAGAGTGCCCCCTATTGATAGTATCAGCAGAGTGCCCCTATTGATAGTATCAGCAGAGTGCCCCTATTGATAGTATCAGCAGAGTGTCCCCTATTGATAATATCAGCAGAGTGCCCCTATTGATAGTATCAGCAGAGTGCCCCCTATTGATAGTATCAGCAGAGTGCCCCCTATTGATAGTATCAGCAGAGTGCCCCTATTGATAGTATCAGCAGAGTGCCCCTATTGATAGTATCAGCAGAGTGCCCCCTATTGATAGTATCAGCAGAGTGCCCCTATTGATAGTATCAGCAGAGTGCCCCCTATTGATAGTATCAGAAGAGTGCCCCCTATTGATAGTATCAGCAGAGTGCCCCTATTGATAGTATCAGCAGAGTGTCCCCCTATTGATAATATCAGCAGAGTGCCCCCTATTGATAGTATCAGCAGAGTGCCCCTATTGATAGTATCAGCAGAGTGCCCCTATTGATAGTATCAGCAGAGTGCCCCTACTGATAGTATCAGCAGAGTGCCCCTATTTGATAGGCTATTATGCAGAGTGCCCCTATTGTTAGTATCAGCAGAGTGCCCCTATTGATAGTATCAGCAGAGTGCCCCTATTGATAGTATCAGCAGAGTGCCCCCTATTGATAGTATCAGCAGAGTGTCCCCTATTGATAGTATCAGCAGAGTGTCCCCTATTGATAGTATCAGCAGAGTGCCCCATATTGATAGTATCAGCAGAGTGCCCCCTATTGATAGTATCAGCAGAGTGTCCCCTATTGATAGTATCAGCAGAGTGCCCCATATTGATAGTATCAGCAGAGTGCCCCCTATTGATAGTATCAGCAGAGTGTCCCCTATTGATAGTATCAGCAGAGTGCCCCATATTGATAGTATCAGCAGAGTGCCCCTATTGATAGTATCAGCAGAGTGCCCCTATTGATAGTATCAGCAGAGTGTCCCCTATTGATAGTATCAGCAGAGTGCCCCTATTGATAGTATCAGCAGAGTGCCCCTATTGATAGTATCAGCAGAGTGCCCCCTATTGATAGTATCAGCAGAGTGCCCCCTATTGATAGTATCAGCAGAGTGCCCCCTATTGATAGTATCAGAAGAGTGCCCCTATTGATAGTATCAGCAGAGTGCCCCTATTGATAGTATCAGCAGAGTGTCCCCTATTGATAATATCAGCAGAGTGCCCCCTATTGATAGTATCAGCAGAGTGCCCCTATTGATAGTATCAGCAGAGTGCCCCTATTGATAGTATCAGCAGAGTGCCCCTATTGATAGTATTAGCAGAGTGCCCCTATTGTTAGTATCAGCAGAGTGCCCCTATTGATAGTATCAGCAGAGTGCCCCTATTGATAGTATCAGCAGAGTGCCCCTATTGATAGTATCAGCAGAGTGCCCCCTATTGATAGTATCAGCAGAGTGTCCCCTATTGATAGTATCAGCAGAGTGCCCCATATTGATAGTATCAGCAGAGTGCCCCCTATTGATAGTATCAGCAGAGTGTCCCCTATTGATAGTATCAGCAGAGTGCCCCATATTGATAGTATCAGCAGAGTGCCCCCTATTGATAGTATCAGCAGAGTGTCCCCTATTGATAGTATCAGCAGAGTGCCCCATATTGATAGTATCAGAAGAGTGCCCCTATTGATAGTATCAGCAGAGTGCCCCTATTGATAGTATCAGCAGAGTGCCCCCTATTGATAGTATCAGCAGAGTGCCCCTATTGATAGTATCAG
The DNA here is from genome assembly GCA_900303285.1 of Rhinella marina. Classification (NCBI taxonomy): domain Eukaryota; kingdom Metazoa; phylum Chordata; class Amphibia; order Anura; family Bufonidae; genus Rhinella; species Rhinella marina. The sequence continues at coordinate 83,760 of ONZH01028920.1, forward strand.
CAGAGTGTCCCCTATTGATAGTATCAGCAGAGTGCCCCCTATTGATAATATCAGCAGAGTGCCCCCTATTGATAGTATCAGCAGAATGCCCCCTATTGATAGTATCAGCAGAGTGCCCCTATTGATAGTATCAGTAGAGTGCCCCCTATTGATAGTATCAGCAGAGTGCCCCCTATTGATAGTATCAGCAGAATGTCCCCTATTGATAGTATCAGCAGAGTGTCCCCTATTGATAGTATCAGCAGAGTGCCCCTACTGATAGTATCAGCAGAGTGCCCCCTATTGATAGTATCAGCAGAGTGTCCCCCTATTGATAGTATCAGCAGAGTGCCCCTATTGATAGTATCAGCAGAGTGCCCCTATTGATAGTATCAGCAGAGTGCCCCCTATTGATAGTATCAGCAGAGTGCCCCTATTGATAGATCAGCAGAGTGCCCCCTATTGATAGTATCAGCAGAGTGCCCCTATTGATAGTATCAGCAGAGTGCCCCTATTGATAGTATCAGCAGAGTGTCCCCTATTGATAGTATCAGCAGAGTGTCCCCTATTGATAGTATCAGCAAAGTGCCCCCTATTGATAGTATCAGCAGAGTGCCCCTATTGATAGTATCAGCAGAGTTCCCCCTATTGATAGTATCAGCAGAGTGCCCCCTATTGATAGTATCAGCAGAGTGTCCCCTATTGATAATATCAGCAGAGTGTCCCCTATTGATAATATCAGCAGGAGTGCCCCCTATTGATAGTATCAGCAGAGTGCCCCCTATTGATAGTATCAGCAGAGTGCCCCCTATTGATAGTATCAGCAGAGTGCCCCCTATTGATAGTATCAGCAGAGTGCCCCCTATTGATAGTATCAGCAGAGTGCCCCTATTGATAGTATCAGCAGAGTGCCCCCTATTGATAGTATCAGCAGAGTGCCCCCTATTGATAGTATCAGCAGAGTGCCCCTATTGATAGTATCAGCAGAGTGTCCCCTATTGATAGTATCAGCAAAGTGTCCCCTATTGATAGTATCAGCAGAGTGCCCCTATTGATAGTATCAGCAGAGTGCCCCCTATTGATAGTATCAGCAGAGTGCCCCCTATTGATAGTATCAGCAGAGTGCCCCTATTGATAGTATCAGCAGAGTGTCCCCTATTGATAGTATCAGCAAGTGCCCCTATTGATAGTATCAGCAGAGTGCCCCTATTGATAGTATCAGCAGAGTGCCCCTATTGATAGTATCAGCAGAGTGCCCCCTATTGATAGTATCAGCAGAGTGCCCCCTATTGATAGTATCAGCAGAGTGCCCCCTATTGATAGTATCAGCAGAGTGCCCCCTATTGATAGTATCAGCAGAGTGCCCCCTATTGATAGTATTGTATCAGCAGAGTGCCCCTATTGATAGTATCAGCAGAGTGTCCCCTATTGATTAGTATCAGCAGAGTGCCCCTATTGATAGTATCAGCAGAGTGCCCCCTATTGATAGTATCAGCAGAGTGCCCCCTATTGATAGTATCAGCAGAGTGTCCCCTATTGATAGTATCAGCAGAGAGTGCCCCCTATTGATAGTATCAGCAGAGTGCCCCTATTGATAGTATCAGCAGAGTGCCCCCTATTGATAGTATCAGCAGAGTGCCCCCTATTGATAGTATCAGCAGAGTGCCCCCTATTGATAGTATCAGCAGAGTGCCCCATATTGATAGTATCAGCAGAGTGCCCCTATTGATAGTATCAGCAGAGTGCCCCCTATTGATAGTATCAGCAGAGTGCCCCTATGATAGTAGTAGATATCAGCAGAGTGCCCCCCTATTGATAGTACAGCAGAGTGCCCCTATTGATAGTACAGCAGAGTGTCCCCTATTGATATATCAGCAGAGTGCCCCTATTGAGTAGTATCAGCAGAGTGCCCCCTATTGATAGTATCAGCAGAGTGCCCCTATTGATAGTATCAGCGAGTGCCCCCCTATTGAATATCAGCAGAGTGCCCCCTATTGATAGTATCAGCAGAGTGCCCCCTATTGATAGTATCAGCAGAGGTGCCCCCTATTGATAGTATCAGCAGAGTGCCCCTATTGATAGTATCAGCAGAGTGCCCCCTATTGATAGTATCAGCAGAGTGCCCCCTATTGATAGTATCAGCAGAGTGTCCCTATTGATAGTATCAGCAGAGTGCCCCCTATTGATAGTATCAGCAGAGTGCCCCTATTGATAGTATCAGCAGAGTGCCCCCTATTGATAGTATCAGCAGAGTGTCCCCTATGATAGTATCAGCAGAGTGCCCCCTATTGATAGTATCAGCAGAAGTGCCCCCTATTGATAGTATCAGCAGAGTGTCCCCTATTGATAGTATCAGCAGAGTGTCCCCTATTGATAGTATCAGCAGAGTGCCCCATATTGATAGTACAGCAGAGTGCCCCTATGAATATCAGCAGAGTGCCCCCTATTGATAGTATCAGCAGAGTGCCCCCTATTGATAGTATCAGCAGAGTGCCCCCTATTGATAGTATCAGCAGAGTGCCCCTATTGATAGTATCAGCAGAGTGTCCCCTATTGATAGTATCAGCAGAGTGCCCCTATTGATAGTATCAGCAGAGTGCCCCCTATTGATAGTATCAGCAGAGTGCCCCTATTGATAGTATCAGCAGAGTGCCCCCTATTGATAGTATCAGCAGAGTGCCTCCCTATTGATAGTATCAGCAGAGTGCCCCCTATTGATAGTATCAGCAGGTAGTGCCCCCCTATTGATAGTATCAGCAGAGTGCCCCTATTGATAGTATCAGCCAGAGTGTCCCCTATTGATAGTATCAGCAGAGTGCCCCTATTGATAGTATCAGCAGAGTGCCCCCTATTGATAGTATCAGCAGAGTGCCCCCTATTGATAGTATCAGCAGAGTGCCCCCTATTGATAGTATCAGCAGAGTGCCCCTATTGATTAGTATCAGCAGAGTGCCCCCTATTGATAGTATCAGCAGAGTGTCCCCTATTGATAGTATCAGCAGAGTGCCCCCTATTGATAGTATCAGCAGAGTGCCCCCTATTGATAGTATCAGCAGAGTGCCCCCTATTGATAGTATCAGCAGAGTGTCCCCTATTGATAGTATCAGCAGAGTGTCCCCTATTGATAGTATCAGCAGAGTGCCCCTATTGATAGTATCAGCCAGAGTGCCCCCTATTGATAGTATCAGCAGAGTGCCCCCTATTGATAGTATCAGCAGAGTGCCCCCTATTGATAGTATCAGCAGAGTGTCCCCTATTGATAGTATCAGCAGAGTGGCCCCCTATTGATAGTATCAGCAGAGTGCCCCTATTGATAGTATCAGCAGAGTGCCCCTATTGATAGTATCAGCAGAGTGCCCCCTATTGATAGTATCAGCAGAGTGCCCCCTATGATATATCGCAGATGTCCCCTAGATAGTATCAGCAGAGTGCCCCTATTGATAGTATCAGCAGAGTGCCCCCTATTGATAGTATCAGCAGAGTGCCCCCTATTGATAGTATCAGCAGAGTGCCCCCTATTGATAGTATCAGCAGAGTGCCCCTATTGATAGTATCAGCAGAGTGTCCCCTATTGATAGTATCAGCAGAGTGCCCCTATTGATAGTATCAGCAGAGTGCCCCCTATTGATAGTATCAGCAGAGTGCCCCCTATTGATAGTATCAGCAGAGTGCCCCCTATTGATAGTAAGGTTCAGCAGAGTGTCCCCTATTGATAGTATCAGCAGAGTGCCCCCTATTGATAGTATCAGCAGAGTGCCCCCTATTGATAGTATCAGCAGAGTGCCCCCTATGATAGTATCAGCAGAGTGTCCCCTATTGATAGTATCAGCAGAGTGCCCCCTATTGATAGTATCAGCAGAGTGCCCCCTATTGATAGTATCAGCAGAGTGCCCCCTATTGATAGTATCAGCAGAGTGCCCCCTATTGATAGTATCAGCAGAGTGCCCCCTATTGATAGTATCAGCAGAGGTGCCCCCTATTGATAGTATCCAGGCCCTATGAGTTAGGTGCCCCTATTGATAGTATCAGCAGAGTGCCCCTATTGATAGTATCAGCAGAGTGCCCCCTATTGATAGTATCAGCAGAGTGCCCCTATTGATAGTATCAGCAGAGTGCCCCTATTGATAGTATCAGCAGAGTGTCCCCTATTGATAGTATCAGCAGAGTGCCCCCTATTGATAGTATCAGCAGAGTGCCCCTATTGATAGTATCAGCAGAGTGCCCCCTATTGATAGTATCAGCAGGGTGCCCCCTATTGATAGTATCAGCAGAGTGCCCCTATTGATTAGTATCAGCAGAGTGCCCCTATTGATAGTATCAGCAGAGTGCCCCCTATTGATAGTATCAGCAGAGTGCCCCTATTGATAGTATCAGCAGAGTGCCCCCTATTGATAGTATCAGCAGAGTGCCCCTATTGGATTAGTATCAGCAGAGTGCCCCCTATTTGATAGTATCAGCAGAGTGCCCCTATTGATAGTATCAGCAGAGTGCCCCCTATTGATAGTATCAGCAGAGTGCCCCCTATTGATAGTATCAGCAGAGTGCCCCCTATTGATAGTATCAGCAGAGTGCCCCCTATGATAGTATCAGCAGAGTGCCCCTATTTGATAGTATCAGCAGAGTGCCCCTATTGATAGTATCAGCAGAGTGCCCCCTATTGATAGGTATCAGCAGAGTGCCCCTATTGATTAGTATCAGCAGAGTGCCCCTATTGATAGTTCAGCAGAGTGCCCCCTATGATAGTATCAGCAGAGTGCCCCCTATTGATAGTATCAGCAGAGTGCCCCCTATTGATAGTATCAGCGAGTGCCCCCATATTGATAGTATCAGCAGAGTGTCCCCCTATTGATAGTATCAGCAGAGTGTCCCCTATTGATAGTATCAGCAGAGTGCCCCCTATATTGATAGTATCAGCAGAGTGTCCCCTATTGATAGTATCAGCAGAGTGCCCCCTATTGATAGTATCAGCAGAGTGCCCCCTATTGATAGTATCAGCAGAGTGCCCCTATTGATAGTATCATAGCAGAGTGCCCCCTATTGATAGTATCAGCAGAGTGCCCCCTATTGATAGTATCAGCAGAGTGCCCCTATTGATAGTATCAGCAGAGTGTATTCCCCCTATTGATAGTATCAGCAGAGTGCCCCCTATTGATAGTATCAGCAGAGTGCCCCCTAGTTGATAGTATATCAGCAGAGTGCCCCTATTGATAGTATCAGCAGAGTGCCCCCTATTGATAGTATCAGCAGAGTGCCCCCTATTGATAGTATCAGCAGAGTGCCCCCTATTGATAGTATCAGCAGAGTGCCCCTATTGATAGTATCAGCAGAGTCCCCCTATTGATAGTATCAGCAGAGTGCCCCCTATTGATAGTATCAGCAGAGTGCCCCCTATTGATAGTATCAGCAGAGTGCCCCCTATTGATAGTATCAGCAGAGTGCCCCCTATTGATAGTATCAGCAGAGTGCCCCCCTATTGATAGTATCAGCAGAGAGTGCCCCCTATTGATAGTATCAGCAGAGAGTGCCCCCTATTGATAGTATCAGCAGAGTGCCCCCTATTGATAGTATCAGCAGAGTGCCCCTATTGATAGTATCAGCAGAGTGCCCCCTATTGATAGTATCAGCAGAGTGCCCCTAATTGATAGTATCAGCAGAGTGCCCCCTATTGATAGTATCAGCAGAGTGCCCCCTATTGATAGTATCAGCAGAGTGCCCCCCCTATTGATAGGTATCAGCAGAGTGCCCCTATTGATAGTATCAGCAGAGTGCCCCCCTATTGATAAGTATCAGCAGAGTGCCCCTATTGATAGTATCAGCAGAGTGTCCCTATTGTAGTATCAGCAGAGTGCCCTATTGATAGTATCAGCAGAGTGCCCCCTATTGATAGTATCAGCAGAATGTCCCCTATTGATAGTATCAGCCAGAGTGCCCCCTATTGATAGTATCAGCAGAATGTCCCCTATTGATAGTATCAGCAGAGTGCCCCCTATTGATAGTATCAGCAGAATGTCCCCTATTTGATAGTATCAGCAGAGTGCCCCCTATTGATAGTATCAGCAGAGTGCCCCCTATTGATAGTATCAGCAGAGTGCCCCCTATTGATAGTATCAGCAGAGTGTCCCCTATTGATAGTATCAGCAGAGTGCCCCTATTGATAGTATCAGCAGAGTGCCCCCTATTGATAGTATCAGCAGAGTGGCCCCCTATTGATAGTATCAGCAGAGTGCCCCCTATTGATAGTATCAGCAGAGTGCCCCCTATTGATAGTATCAGCAGAGTGCCCCCTATTGATAGTATCAGCAGAGTGTCCCCTATTGATAGTATCAGCAGAGTGCCCCCTATTGATAGTATCAGCAGAGTGCCCCCTATTGATAGTATCAGCAGAGTGCCCCTATTGATAGTATCAGCAGAGTGTCCCCTATTGATAGTATCAGCAGAGTGCCCCCTATGATAGTATCAGCAGAGTGTCCCCTATTGATAGTTCAGCAGAGTGCCCCTATGATAGTATCAGCAGAGTGCCCCCTATTGATAGTATCAGCAGAGTGTCCCCTATTGATAGTATCAGCAGAGTGCCCCCTATGATAGTATCAGCAGAGTGCCCCCTATTGATTAGTATCAGCAGAGTGTCCCCTATTGATAGTTATCAGCAGAGTGCCCCCTATTGATAGTATCAGCAGAGTGCCCCCTATTGATAGTATCAGCAGAGTGCCCCTATTGATAGTATCAGCAGAGTGCCCCCTATTGATAGTATCAGCAGAGTGCCCCCTATTGATAGTATCAGCAGAGTGCCCCTATTGATAGTATCAGCAGAGTGCCCCTATTGATAGTATCAGCAGAGTGCCCCTATTGATAGTATCAGCAGAGTGCCCCTATTGATAGTATCAGCAGAGTGCCCCCTATTGATAGTATCAGCAGAGTGCCCCCTAGCTGCACAAATATACAGCCACAGAAGGTGTAAAAAAAATTCCAAAAGTGCCGTATACACTATTTAGTAAACTAGGTGCAACTACCCTCTCCAATATATTTGGTGTATTCTCCAAAATTACTAGATGTGAGTGCTGCCGCAGATCGGGGGTCTAGCGGTCAGAGACAACGGGACTCCAGTATACAATGAGGTATTTTACTCTCTGTATATACAGTAACAACGCCGCCTCTGCGGATCCGGGCAATCACGTGATCACCGGGAATAACATAAAATATAACAAAGAACAATAAAAATCTAATAAACTACAAAAACAACCCAATAACTCCGCACCCACTGACCGAAAACCCAGAGCTGGTGCAGTTCTCCTGACCAGGCCATGTTATATATCAAACTAAACGGGAGACCAGAGTGGAAGCACGTATACAATCGATTTTGAGGTTTCTCTATGTGATGAAGAAAAAATCAATTTAAACTGAAAAAAAATAGTTTTAATTTTTTTTACTATAAAATTATAATTTTTAATTATTATTTAATTTATTTTAAAAAGATTTATTAATTATTTCATTATTATTACTAGTATTATTATTAACATTATTATTTTAACTTTTAAAAAATTGTAAAAATTCACTGGTCTATTCTGTTTCTGAACCAGACACATTCCAATAATTGCTGGAGGGGGATTGTCAGCGATAGTCGTCGCCTCTGTAGACTCCCATTCATTAAGGAGTTAACAGCATGCCACTGACACCACGTGACTTGTGAAGGCAGAGGCCCAGTGAGCTCAGCAGACTGCAGAGCTGTGCAGCAGGAGCTGCAGCCTGTAACCTGAGCTGCCCACATTCTGCCTGCAGGGGGAAGCCCCGCCCACTGGGTAGTGATGTCAGACACGCCTCTTGTGTCGTCACCCGTCTCCTGGACTGCAGGATCAGATACGGTCCCAGCTGGAAGCACATGCAGCTGCTGGGGCAAGTTGTAGAAGGGAAGAAGCGCACATGTGGCAGTGCCAACACACCAAGCACAGGAGGAAGGGTGACTGTGCCCTTGCACCCAGCACAGGAGAAGTAGTGCACCCAAGCACAGGAAAACTAGTGCACTCAGCACAAGAGAAGTAGTGAACCCAAGCACAGGAAAACTAGTGCACTCGGCACAAGAGAAGTAGTTCACCCAGCACAAGAGGATTAGTGCACCCGGCACAGTAGGACTAGTGCACCCAGCACATGAGGACTAGTGCACCCAGAACAGGAGAACTAGTGCACCCAGCACAGGAGGACTAGTGCACCCAGCACAGGAGGACTAGTGCACCCAGCACAGACAGGAGGAGTAGTGACTGTGCCCCTGCACCCAGCACAGGAGGAGTAGTGAGCGTGCCCCTGCACATAGAAGATGGGCATCATGCATCTGCTGCTGAGCTCTATGGCCCTGGTTGGCTTTACGGTGGCAGTATGCCAGGTGCTGCGCTCAGTGGCCCGCTGGAAGGTGCGCGCAGGACTGGCACAGGATCTGCTGATAGAAGTTGTGTCCACCCTTCAGTTGAGCTGCTGCACCAGGGAGATGTTCTTATTTGGCACTTTAGGCAGCATCCAGCCCTGGCAGGGACTGGCACTCACCTACCTGCTGACCATAGTGCACTGTCTGACCTTCCAAGGAGCCACCTGTAACCCATGTGGCAGTTTGGACCAGTGGCTACGGGCACAGTCCCCCGGGTCACACATCGTCCTGAGGGTGGCAGCACAGTTTGTGGGTGCTGCGCTGTCCCGGGTGCTGATGCCCAACATCTGGCTGCTGGGATTGTCCCCTCTGCACGAGTGGAAAGACGGGTGCAGGAGCCCCTTGAATATGGCACTTTGGCAGGGTGCCCTGGTGGAGATGACCTGTGCCCTCTGCCTCTTCCTGGCAATGCACTTTCTACCTCGAGTGAAGTCCCAGTACAGGCCCCACATGGTGGCCCTGACCATCACCGCCATCGTCTATGAAGGTAAGGAAAGCCATCTATTAACCCTTCATATTCTGTCCGTCTGCCATGGGTATCACCGCAGAACCACTCAGGGACCAGATCCGACACCAGTGCCAGTTTAGATGCCCATTGACGCAATGATATTATGTAAGAGACTGACCAGTTACACATAGTCCTACTGGTTTTCCAAATCAGTTATACTGCTACAGGTATAGACGTCGTAGTCGCCACCCATGAGGTATATACAAGTGCTGGGCTGTTTGCTGTCAGTGAATGGAAACATTCTTCAAAACCGCCCCCTGACACAAGGGACAGCCCCTGGGTGTAAATAATGATGAGCTTCCCTTTCACTGACAGCAAGCAGAGATCTTGAAAATAGCAAGGAATTGAAAAATAAGGGTTGCAAAACTTTCTGTGGATGGGACAGGTCATAGGTTACACTACGAGGGACCTGTCCTGACCAGCTCTAACCGTCCAGATAAACAGGTCCTGCCGGCAGGTATGTGACCTTTGCCCTAGAATGGTCACATGACCCTAAAACAGCCTAGTGCATAGGCCAGATCCAGCCCCCTTCGCTCTTGTGGAGCGTGCAGCATTTGCAACTTGACATTATAGAGCCATAACCCAATACTGGGAAATTGCTTACAGGACAATTCCATGATATTTTTTAAAGTGGCTGCCACCTGAATTGTCACCTTCCACCCGGTAAATAATGGAGACCTTTGTACTTTAATCCTCTCTCCCAGCACACGCCAGGGATTAGCAGTGTTCTCTGCTTCTTGCCCAGGGGGGAGGTTTAGTCGCATGACCGGTCTGATGTGCAGCACGTGAACTGGAGTGAATTGAGAGGAGTTATATAAAGTGTCACTCCACCTAGAACCTGAACACTCAGCTGGAACCGCGCCGGACCCCAATATCCTGAACTTCCCTGTCCCATTCATCTTAGATATAAGGAGCTGTTTGCTGGGGCCCTCAAATAGCAGATCTGTTTTTGTAAGATGGAGGGAGCACTGCAGTCAGCGGGGACGTCACCCTGAGCTCTTGTGAGTGGGAGAACTCCACCAAACAGCTCCTCATATCTCCACTTATGCAGAGTGGGATATTGATGATGAGAAAAACATGGCTGCTTTCTTAAAGAAATAGTGCCACACCTGTCTGTGGTTGTGTCTGGTATTGCAGTTCAGCTTTACTGACGTGAGAGGGACTGAGCTGCAGTACCCCACGTGGACAGGGGGTGGCGTGATTGACATGCCAAAAAGGGTCTGACGTCAACCAGAATAGCGCCTGACATCCCGCTTAGGCCTCTTTCACACGGGCGAGATTTCCGCGCGGGTGCAATGCGTGATGCGCATTTCAATGGGGCTTTTCACATGAGCGATGTTTTTCACGCATCAGTCCTGCGTTGCGTGAAAATCGCAGCATGTTCTATATTCTGCATTTTTCATGCAGCCCTGGCCCCATTGAAGTGAAAGGGGCTGCGTGAATAACGCATTGCATCCGCACGCAAGTGCGGATGCAATGTGTGATTCACGGATGGTTGCTAAGAGATGTTGTTTGTAAACATTCAGTTTTTTATCACTCGCGTGAAAAACACATTAAAACGCTTCGCACCCACGCGGAAAAAACTGAACGAACGTACGCAATCAATGCATGCGGATTTTCCGGAACGCATCCGGACTGAATCCGTGACGCCCGTGTGAAAGAGGCCTTACTGAAGCGGAGTATATTTGTCTCTGTTTCATCCACGCATGCGCCAAAAGACAGAGTGTTGAAGCTTCCCACAGCAGAAGTGTCTTGTGTCCCCACTGTAAATGAAGTGGAGATCGAGCAAGGGTCTGAGATCCCATGGATCTCCCCATTTATTGCTCTGCTAGATTTATTTCTCAGGGGGTGTGTCCTTTCTGCTGCAGCTCTCACACTATCACAGCCCAGGGGGCGTGTGTTTTCTGCTCTAGCTCTTTCCCTGTAACAGCCACTGCTTCTACCAAGAGATATGGCTGATGATGACCCTTCAGCTGAGCGTGTGGGGCCATCTCAGTGAACAGGACAGAGAAATAAGGAAACGAACAAACAGCAGGTGGCGCTATACAGATACAATTTATTGAATAGTTCAGCGGATATACCACATTTTTAATTACATCCAATTACAAAAGTATTCACATCCAGGTGCTGGTTAGAAAAATGTAGGATTTTTTTTGTGTGGCACAACCCCTTTAAAACTGAAATTAAGGACACAGGCCTCTTAATAAATTAGGTGCATCTGTGGAGGGCTGTGTGCAACAGTTACTGGTGAAAATCATAGTAAATCGTTTCAGGCTGTGGAGGCTCCACCTCCTATGTTATGTCCCACCCCCTTTCTCACCACTTTTGAGAAGTGCAAAAAGTTGCACATTTTGGCGGGTACTAAAATTTGCGCCTTTTTTCATGCTAAGCTAATAAATCTGCCCCAGTGTATGAACCTGAGTTTATTTATTTTGAATTTTTATTTCACTATTAACGTCCCTCTCCTTTATGGTAGGAGGACCGCGGACAGGAGCCTTGTTTAACCCAGCGCTGGCCTTCGCTGTTGTCTTCTTGTGCCAAGGAAACAGCCTCGTGCAGTACATCCTGGTGTACTGGGTCGGCCCGATCATCGGTGAGTACCAGCCAGGGTGAATGGGACCCCATGGATATGTTGGGTGGGACATAACAAATGCAGTGTGACCAGATGTTTAGTGTTAGCGTTCATTCACATGTCGCAGTTTTTGCCACAATTTTATGAGTGTTATTAGCTGACGTCACAAATCTGACCTGGCATCTGTCTCCTCGGGGGCGGGGCATACTGGTTTCATGCACTGCATCTGATTGGTTGCATCGGTTACACTGTCTTATTAAACTCCAGTTTGACGTGGTTTTCTCCATTTCCAGGAACGGTCATCTCCATCGTGATACTGGAACGCTGCATTCCCAAACTGAAGCGAGATAAAACCTCTCATGTCAAAAGAGACTAGAAGATCCCCCGGGATCACATGACTACATCCTAATAATAACCCATGCTCCAGTGATCACCGACTCCTGTAATGTAATCTCCTCTTTTATGGATAGTTTATGGATTGTTTTAATGGACTTTTCTTACCTCATTATTTTCGGTGAAGATCATGGACAGCAGGATGGGTTCCTGCGCCGCTTCTTATGAATGTGATATAAGTGCTGCTCCCATTGGCACCTTGTGGCATTGAAGGACCAAGAAAGATCTGAGCCTTAATCATTAGCTTGTGCCTGATCCTATTGAGAGACTCTCACAATGTTTTTATGAATGTCCCTAAATCCTGCATATAAGGCGGTGACCATCCTATAGCCCCATGCCAAGCAAATGTATCCAGTGGTGGGTACTCTCAATGCTAAGCCAGTGCTATACAGAGTGCGCCACCTTGTGATCCAGTCTTTGCCATGCTGAGCCAGTAGTATATTCGGTGCCATGTCCCTGGTGTCCCAGTAGTAGGTACTATGTTGAGTATATGGGGACCCAGTGACAGGTAACGTGCCCAAAACCTAATGTTACCCACTGTGCCAGGCTTCTAGGTATATACTAGTCCCAGTCCCCGTAATGTGAAAAGACCCTGGTGGTCCAGTGGTATATGATTTACCCATGTCGGACACAATGTGGCTCGTGACTGCCAAACAAGTGTCCTCTGCTCAGTGAGGAACTATCTAGGACTCATCTGTGAACTTTACTTCCTGACTTCCGATTGAGCAGATTGACACAGGAAGTGATGTCTATTTCTAAGTGACTGCTGATTGGCTGCTTGCATGTAACTTCCTGTCAGAAGACTCAAAGCACAGGCATGAAGGAGGTGGCTGTGATGTATATGGGACACTGCTGGGGTTGGTTATGGTAAAAAGCACAATGTTATACATTACAGCCTCAGTTACATGACTAACCTGGGGGGAGGGGTTAAGTATGGATGGTGCTGGAGATAACTGGTTCCTAAATGTTGGGGCCACTGTATACCATATCTAGGTAGTGGTGATGTAGCGTTATGTACCACAACCAGTCCCTATAGAATGGTATATAATGTGCTCAATTCATTCAGACCCAGTGGTCATATTGTGCCTAATATCTGGTGATCCAGTGGTATATACTGTGCCTAATATCTGGTGATCCTGTGGTATATACTGTGCCTAATATCTGGTGATCCAGTGGCATATACTGTGCCTAATATCTGCTGATCCAGCGGTATATACTGTGCCTAATATCTGGTGATCCAGTGGTATATATTGTGCCTAATATCTGGTGATCCAGTGGTATATACTGTGCCTAATGTCTGGTGATCCAGCGGTATATACTGTGCCTAATATCTGGTGATCCAGTGGTATATACTGTGCCTAATGTCTGGTGATCCAGCGGTATATACTGTGCCTAATATCTGGTGATCCAGTGGTATATACTGTGCCTAATATCTGCTGATCCAGCGGTATATACTGTGCCTAATATCTGGTGATCCAGTGGTATATACTGTGCCTAATATCTGCTGATCCAGCGGTATATACTGTGCCTAATATCTGGTGATCCAGCGGTATATACTGTGCCTAATATCTGGTGATCCAGCAGTATATACTGTCCCTAATATCTGGTGATCCAGTGGTATATACTGTGCCTAATATCTGCTGATCCAGCGGTATATACTGTGCCTAATATCTGGTGATCCAGCAGTATATACTGTGCCTAATATCTGGTGATCCAGTGGTAAATACTGTGCCTAATATTTGGTGATCAAGTGGTAAATACTGTGCTTAGTATTTGGTGATCCAGCGGTATATACTGTGCCTAATATCTAGTGATCCAGTGGTATATACTGTGCCTAATATCTGGTGATCCAGTGGTATATACTGTGCCTAATATCTGGTGATCCAGCGGTATATACTGTGCCTAATATCTGGTGATCCAGTGGTATATACTGTGCCTAATATCTGGTGATGCAGCAGTATATACTGTGCCTAATATCTGGTGATCCAGCGGTATATACTGTGCCTAATATCTGGTGATCCAGTGGTATATACTGTGCCTGATATCTGGTGATCCAGCGGTATATACTGTGCCTAATATCTGGTGATCCTGTGGTATATACTGTGCCTAATATCTGGTGATCCAGTGGTATATACTGTGCCTGATATCTGGTGATCCAGCGGTATATACTATGCCAATATCTGGTGATCCAGCGGTATATACTGTGCCTAATATCTGGTGATCCAGCGGTATATACTGTGCCTAATATCTGGTGATCCAGCGGTATATACTGTGCCTAATATCTGGTGATCCAGCGGTATATACTGTGCCTAATATCTGGTGATCCAGCGGTATATACTGTGCCTAATATCTGGTGATCCTGTGGTATATACTATGCTAATATCTGGTGATCCAGCGGTATATACTGTGCCTAATATCTGGTGATCCTGTGGTATACACTATGCTAATACCTGGTGATCCAGTGGTATATACTGTGCCTAATACCTGGTGATCCAGCAGTATATACTGTGCCTAATATCTGGTGATCCAGCGGTATATACTGTGCCTAATATCTGGTAATCCAGTGGTATATACTGTGCCTAATATCAGATGATCCAGTGGTATATACTGTGCCTAATATCTGCTGATCTAGCGGTATATACTATGCTAATATCTGGTGATCCAGGGGTATATACTGTGCCTAATATCAGATGATCCAGTGGTATATACTGTCTAATATTTGGTGATCCAGCGGTATATACTGTGCCTAATATCTGGTCATCCAGCGGTATATACTGTGCCTAATATCTGGTGATCCAGCGGTATATACTGTGACTAATATCTGGTGATCCGTCGGTATGTACTGTGCCTAATATGTGGTGATCCAGTGGTATATACTGTGCCTAATATCTGGTGATCCAGCGGTATATGCTGTGACTAATATCTGGTGATCCAGCGGGTATATACTATGCTAATATCTGGTGATCCAGTGGTATATACTGTACCTAATACCTGGTGATCCAGTGGTATATACTGTGCCTAATATCTGGTGATCCAGCGGTATATACTGTGCCTAATACCTGGTGATCCAGTGGTATATACTGTGCCTGATATCTGGTGATCCAGTGGTATATACTATGCTAATATCTGGTGATCCAGCGGTATATGCTGTGACTAATATCTGGTGATCCAGCGGTATATACTATGCTAATATCTGGTGATCCAGTGGTATATACTGTGCCTAATACCTGGTGATCCAGTGGTATATACTGTGCCTGATATCTGGTGATCCAGTGGTATATACTATGCTAATATCTGGTGATCCTGCGGTATAAACTGTGCCTAATACCTGGTGATCCAGTGGTATACACTGTGCCTGATATCTGGTGATCCAGTGGTATATACTGTGCCTAGTATCTGGTGATCCAGTGGTATATACTGTGCCTAGTATCTGGTGATCCAGTGGTATATACTGTGCCTAGTATCTGGTGATCCAGCGGTATATACTGTGCCTGATATCTGGTGATCCAGCAGTATATACTGTGCCTGATATCTGGTGATCCAGTGGTATATACTGTGCCTGATATCTGGTGATCCAGCGGTATATACTGTGCCTGATATCTGGTGATCCAGCGGTATATACTGTGCCTAATATCTGGTGATCCAGCGGTATATACTGTGCCTGATATCTGGTGATCCAGCGGTATATACTGTGCCTAATATCTGGTGATCCAGCGGTATATACTGTGCCTAATATCTGGTGATCCAGCAGTATATACTGTGCCTAATATCTGGTGATCCAGCGGTATATACTGTGCCTAATATCTGGTAATCCAGTGGTATATACTGTGCCTAATATCAGATGATCCAGTGGTATATACTGTGCCTAATATCTGCTGATCTAGCGGTATATACTATGCTAATATCTGGTGATCCAGGGGTATATACTGTGCCTAATATCAGATGATCCAGTGGTATATACTGTCTAATATTTGGTGATCCAGCGGTATATACTGTGCCTAATATCTGGTCATCCAGCGGTATATACTGTGCCTAATATCTGGTGATCCAGCGGTATATACTGTGACTAATATCTGGTGATCCGTCGGTATGTACTGTGCCTAATATGTGGTGATCCAGTGGTATATACTGTGCCTAATATCTGGTGATCCAGCGGTATATGCTGTGACTAATATCTGGTGATCCAGCGGTATATACTATGCTAATATCTGGTGATCCAGTGGTATATACTGTACCTAATACCTGGTGATCCAGTGGTATATACTGTGCCTAATATCTGGTGATCCAGCGGTATATACTGTGCCTAATACCTGGTGATCCAGTGGTATATACTGTGCCTGATATCTGGTGATCCAGTGGTATATACTGTGCCTAATACCTGGTGATCCAGCGGTATATACTGTGCCTGATATCTGGTGATCCAGCGGTATATACTGTGCCTAATATCTGGTGATCCAGCGGTATATACTGTGCCTGATATCTGGTGATCCAGCAGTATATACTGTGCCTGATATCTGGTGATCCAGTGGTATATACTGTGCCTGATATCTGGTGATCCAGTGTTATATACTGTGCCTGATATCTGGTGATCCAGCCGTATATACTGTGCCTAATATCTGGTGATCCAGCGGTATATACTGTGCCTAATATCTGGTAATCCAGTGGTATATACTGTGCCTAATATCAGATGATCCAGTGGTATATACTGTGCCTAATATCTGCTGATCTAGCGGTATATACTATGCTAATATCTGGTGATCCAGGGGTATATACTGTGCCTAATATCAGATGATCCAGTGGTATATACTGTCTAATATTTGGTGATCCAGCGGTATATACTGTGCCTAATATCTGGTCATCCAGCGGTATATACTGTGCCTAATATCTGGTGATCCAGCGGTATATACTGTGACTAATATCTGGTGATCCGTCGGTATGTACTGTGCCTAATATGTGGTGATCCAGTGGTATATACTGTGCCTAATATCTGGTGATCCAGCGGTATATGCTGTGACTAATATCTGGTGATCCAGCGGTATATACTATGCTAATATCTGGTGATCCAGTGGTATATACTGTACCTAATACCTGGTGATCCAGTGGTATATACTGTGCCTAATATCTGGTGATCCAGCGGTATATACTGTGCCTAATACCTGGTGATCCAGTGGTATATACTGTGCCTGATATCTGGTGATCCAGTGGTATATACTGTGCCTAATACCTGGTGATCCAGCGGTATATACTGTGCCTGATATCTGGTGATCCAGCGGTATATACTGTGCCTAATATCTGGTGATCCAGCGGTATATACTGTGCCTGATATCTGGTGATCCAGCAGTATATACTGTGCCTGATATCTGGTGATCCAGTGGTATATACTGTGCCTGATATCTGGTGATCCAGTGTTATATACTGTGCCTGATATCTGGTGATCCAGCGGTATATACTGTGCCTGATATCTGGTGATCCAGCGGTATATACTGTGCCTAGTATCTGGTGATCCAGTGGTTTATACTGTTCCTTATATTTGGTGATCCATATGCTGCGGATCATTTGTTTGCTGACAGTTTCTTTACCTGTAATGTAGTATGATTAGTCGGCCCGGGAGATATCGTAAATGTGAAAGATCTGTGACAAGGCCCCTTTAAGAAATGGTAATTTTTTTCTAGCTTTTTTTATTTTGCTTCCATTGTTTTATGGCCCGGCCACGCCTGTAATAATCAATAGATCACATACAGCAATGTCTTAGAGGGATGTAGTGACGTCCCCTAACATTAAAGCCACCTTTAGGTCCCTTTGGCCACCAAAACAGCGCTGACCCTTCGAGGCACAGACCCCACTCCATCTCTGGAATCTGGCACAGGGGGCTAGATGAGTACGGCCTCCATGGATGGGACATGTTGTCCAGCACATCGCACAGATAATGATCGGCATGAGATCTGGAGACATGTCACCACCTCCTTCTCCTTGTCGTGTTTCTTTCCTGAAGTTTCTGTAGTATGGACAGGGCATTATCCTGCTGGAAGAGGGCACCGCTGCCATGTGGGGGGGGGGGGGGGGGTACGTGATGCCAGGACCCTGCCTCCTCCTGCTTGTCCCCTTCCCATAGTGCATCCAGGTGCCATCTCATCCCCCCGCACACCCGGCTGTCCATAGAATAAAACATGAACCATCAGACCGGGCCGCCTTTGCTCTGTGGTCCAGTTCTGATGCTCTTGCGGAATTTGTACTGGAAATGGAAGATTTATATCCATCTCTGCATTCCTAGGCTGTTGTCTCTGTTTCCCATACATCCCCTCCAGTATGAGGACACGCTCCAGGGGTAACCTACAGCCCACGCAAATATACATTACACAGATACAACACATGACAGAGAGGACACCGCGGCCGCCCTCCCTGGATACAAAGCAAATGTGGCCTGTAATGTGTATGTCTATACAATATACATATATATATATACAGCGGGTGAAATAAGTATTGAACACGTCACCAAAATATATTTCTGAAGGTGCTACTGACACAAAATTCTCACCAGATGTCGGTAACAACCCATCCAATCCACACAGGCAAAGAAATCAAACCATAGATGTCCATAAATGAAGTTATGTGTAATAATGAGAAATGACACAGGGAAAAATATTGAACACGCTTACTGAAATTTATTTAAAGGGCATCTGTCAGCAGTTTTGTACCTATGGCACTGGCTGACCTGTTACATGTGCACTTGGCAGCTGAAGACATCTGTGTTGGTTTCATGTTCATATGTGCCCGCATTGCTGAGAAAAATGAATCTATAATGTATGCAAATGAGCCTCTAGGAGCAACGGGGGCGTTACCATTACACCTAGAGGCTCTGCTCTCTGCACCTGCTGCACCATCTGCAGTTTGATTGACAGGACCAGGCAGTGTAAATGTCATCACACCTGCCTGGTCCTGTCCATGGAAGTACAGAGGGCGTGACAGTTGCAGAGAGAGCAGAGTCTCTAGGGGTAATGGTAACGCCCACGTTGCTCCTAGAGGCTCATTTGCATATAATAAACTATCATTTTTCTCAGCAATGCAGACACATATGAACATGGGACCAACACAGATGTCTGCAGCTGCCAAGCGCACATGTAACAGGTCAGCCAGTGTCATAGGTACAAAACTGCTGACAGATGCCCTTTAATACTTGGTACAAAAGCCTTTGTTGGTGATGACAGCTTCAAGACACTTTCTGTATGGAGAAACTAGTCGCATGCATTACTGAGGTGTATTTTGGGCCCATTCTTCCACACAAACTTTCTTCAAATCTGAAAGGTTCTGTGGGCTCCTTCTATGAAGTCTGAGCTTTAGTTCCTTCCATAGATTTTTTATTATAGGGATACCCAACCTGCGGCCCTCCAGCTGTTGCAAAACTACAACTTCCAGCATGCTCAGGCTGCCTACAGCTATCAGCAGGGCATGGTGGGAATTGTAGTTTTACAACAGCTGGAGGGCCGCAGGTTGAGCATGCCTGAGCATTCAGATCAGGTGATTGGTTGGACCGGTCTAGAAGCTTTATCTTCTTTCTCTGTAATCAGTTGAGAGTTGTGTGTTTGGGACCATCTTCATCATCCTGGTAGATGGCAGCAGATTTTTTATTTTTTTTATCAAGAATGTCTCGGTACATTTGTCCATTCAGCCTTCCTTCAATCACATGAGGTTTGCCGGTGCTGTATGCTGAAAAACAGCCCCACACCATGAGGTTCCCACCTCCAACTTCACTGTTGCTATGGTGTTTTTGGGCTGATATGCACTGCCTTTTGTATTATGGCATCCAAAGAGATCAATGTTGGTCTCATCTGACCAGACTATGTTTTTCCTAGTATTTCACAGTCTTGTCCAAATGTTGTTGAGCAAACTTTAATCTCTCCTGAAGATACTTTTTGTTCTGCAGTGGAGTCTTGTGTGTGTACAGGCCATGGAGGTTGAATGCATTACTTCTTGTTTCTGTAGTTCTCCACAGGTGGTCCTTGGCTCTGGGACAACTCTTCTGATAATTCTTTTCACTCCTCTGGCCGATTTATGGTGAAATTATGTTCTTTCTACTTCCGGATTATGGCCCCAACAGTGCTCACTGGAACCAGGGGCGGACTGGCCATAGACCTTACAGGGAAATTTCCCGGTGGGCCGATGCCCAGGGGGCAACTGAGCGCCCGGCCAGTGGAAGTTTTTGGGGATGTATTTTGTGCTGCTGGCAGTATTTTGTGATGGACTGTGGTTAGAGTTGAGCGAACGTGCTCGTAACGAGCACTGTACTGCTCGGATCCCCTGCGCTCGCGTGGGCGCAGCCATCCGGATCCATCCTCCTCACCCGACGGATCCGGATGCCTGCGCCCATGCGAGCGCAGGGGATCCGAGCAGTACAGTGCTCGTTACGAGCACGTTCGCTCAACTCTAACTGTGGTATTTGGCTCTTTCAGGGCGGTATAATGTGCCACAATATGGTATTGCTGGCCCTGCCTTCCATCAACTTGGATCAGACTACAAAACGGGGCCACTTTTATTACCGTATTTTTCGCTTTATAAGACTCACCCGATGATGAGACGCACCCTGATTTTAGAGTAGGAAAATAAGAAAAAAATATTTTTCATCACACCTCATATCAGACCTCCCATAAATTTCAGGACATCACATCAGACCCCCCCCATCAGCCCTCCATGTCAGACCCCCTTCAGACCTCAGATCAGCCCCCCTATCGGCCCACTGTGCCCCCCTATGAGCCCACTCTGCCCCCATCAGACCTCAGATCATCCCCATAAGGATAAAATAAAAAAACTCTCTCACCTCTTCTGCGGCGCTCCTCTGTCTTCTCCTGCCGGCGCTGCACTGTCACCTGACTGCGTGCAGTGTCAGGTCATAGTGCGCGCACTGTATGCGGTCAGGACAGTGCAGCGCCAACAGAAGACAAGGGAGCGCCGGACCCAGAGCGGAGCTGCAGCGCAGGAGGGTGAGTATGTTTCCCCGCTCCCGGCACCTATTACATACTAGTGAGCGCTTCCATAATGGAAGCGCTCACTAGTATTCGCTTTATAAGACGCACAACAATTTTCCCCCTACTTTGGGGGGGGGGGGGAGTGCGTCTTATAAAGCGAAAAATACGGTATTTTTTTCCAGGGCCACTTTAAGTTCCCAATCGTCCCTGAGTGGACTCTTCAGTAGTTTAGAAGTTCTTGTGTAACCCAGGCCATCAGTATGTTTAGCGATAATAAGGCTGTGAAGGTCTTCAGAGAGCGGACTGGTGTTACCCGTCCTGAGATGTTTCTTGTGGCACCTTGGTAATGAGACACCTTTTTGTAGAACATCAGTTGAACCAGCTGATATTATGGCGGAATTGCTTTCTAATTACTGATAGATTTCAGCTGGTGTCAGGACTTTCCATGCCTTTTTACACCTCTCTTTCTTCATGTGTTCAATACTTTTTCCCTGTGTCATTTCTAATTATTACGCATAACTTAATTTAAAGGCTATGTACACCTTTGTAGTCATTTTTTTTTTTATGATTGCATTTAACTTATTTTTAGCTAAAAATCATATTTTCAATGGGTCTTTATTAAAAATAGTGAGCTATTCAGTCACAAAGGGTTAACAATTTTTTTTAGCTGTGTGACTGGTACTTTCACTTTGTGCCGGTCATCTAATTACCCTTATCTGTAAGCTACTGAGAGGTCATAAACACTTATTTAAGCCACATTCTTATCAGTAAGATAAGAACTGAGCTATAATGAGTGTTTAGGAGGTCAGAGAGCAGAGACAAGGAGTCTGTCAGCTCCTGGTCTGACGGAAAAGACAGAAAATCCACAGGCTGCTAGTAGAGCATCTCAGCTCTGTACAGAAAAAAGGACTCCATATTGTTAATAAAGACCAATTGAAAAAGTGATTTTTAGCTCAAAATAAGTATAATGCAATAATTTTAAAAAATTGCCCTGAAGGTGTACATAGCCTTTAAGAACATCTATGGTTTGATATCTTTGCCTGTGTGCATTGGATGGGTTGCTACCAACATCTGGTGAGAATTTCATGTCAGTATCACCTTTAGGCCCCATTCACATGACCGTATTTTGTTTCCGTGTCCGTTCCGTTTTTTTTGCGGACCGTATGCGGAACCATTCATTTCAATGGGTCCGCAAAAAAACGGAAGGTACTCCGTGTGCATTCCGTTTCCGTATGTCCGTATTTCCGTTCCGCAAAAAAGATAGAACATGTCCTATTCTTGTCCGTTTTGCTGACAAGAATAGGCATTGTTACAATGGATCCGCGAAAAAAAAAGGAAACACGGATGTCATCCTTTTTTTTGCAGACCGCAAAACACATACGGTCGTGTGAATGAAGCCTTAGAAATATATTTACTTAGAAAATTGGTGACGTGTTCAATACTTCTTTCACCCTGCTGTATATATACCGTCTACTGGATCTACACTGCTAACCAACAAACATCCAGTACATATGGAGACTAACGCACCTACAAATATCTATACATATATAAAGTCTGGTGTGATATCATATACATAGAAGGCACACAGGCCGTGTACTTTGTTAACCTGTTCCTGAGGGTTGGCAGGGAACGAGCGAGAGCCCCCAGAGCTTCACACATGGCCTATAGGTTCCTGTCTCAGGCCCCTCCATGGACCCCACCCTGTGACCAACCAAATGAAATGATAAACACATGTAATGGTGGACAGTGCTGTGGTAAGTGGTCGTTATATAGGCGCTCGACCGGAGCACACACAAGGGCCCACTGCATAGGAAGCCAATTTGCCTGTATGTATACTCTTTTGGAGTGTGAGAGGAAACTGGACAACATACTTCATGCAGATGTTGTCCTTGGTTGGATTCAAACCCAGGACCTCAGTGCTGCAAGGCACCAGTGCTAACCCCAACAGGGAAACTCCCCAGGGGGCTGCCTGAGACATTTTCACAGCCGCCGGCCAGGTACAAAATGATCTGATGTACTCAACATTCATGTAGGACAATCAGGTTCTTCGCCACCTGGCCGGCACCCTTCTGAATTCAACCGCATCGCCATCCTCGGGGTGGTGGTACACTTTAATACTGCTGTGAGGGTGGCGGTATTTTGTGCTGCACCACAGTATTGATGTCCCTGCCTACTTCTGTTGGCCCGCCTACAACATGAGGCAACTTTTGTAAGAGCTTTTAGTGATGGACAGGGACCAATCTGTGACTACCAGCCCCATACACAGCAAGCCAAGATGCCCTGCGTGTCCTGACACCTTTCTATCATATCCAGCGGGAATGTTGTCAGCAGTTTGTGCTCCAATAGGTATTCTGTGGGATCAGAGCACACGGGCTAGCCTTCACTCCCCATGCACATCAATGAGCCTTGGGCACCCATGACCCTGTTGCTGGTTGTCCTTCCATGAAGCACATTTGGTAGGTACTAACTAATGGGTAGTGGGCACACCCCGTCCTCATGATAGGTCATCAATATGAGATCGGCGGGGATCCAACTCCCGGGACGCCTGTCAATTAGTTGTACAAAGAGGCCGCGGCGCTCTGTGAAAGCTTAGGCCTCTTCCTCGGCCAATGACGTCACATTGATCAGTCACATGGCCTAGGCGCGACTCAATCCCTTTAAAGTGAATGGGGCTGAGCTGCAATACCAAGCACAGCCACTAACAATGTACGGCGCTGTGCTTGGTGGAGGCCGCCGCACTCACAGGCGCACTGTGGTCTCCTCAAACAGCTGATCGGCGGGGGCGCTGAGAGTCGAACCCCCAACAATCTCATATTGATCACCTATGAGGACAGATCATCAATATATAAATCCCAGAGAACCCCTTTAATGTTATGGCTGACTGGTGTATAACCACGCCTATAACACTGGATTAGCTTTAGGCCTCTCTCAAAAGTCAGTGAATCTCGGACGTGTTCTGGCCACGGTCTCCACGGACTGCTCACATATCCATTGACTTTAATGTTTGCACCCAGACACCAGAGATTTTCCACAGACTGTAGGTCCACAGTGACACCACAGAAGCTTGGACTAGTTTTGTGTAGGATTACGGTCCCAGTCTATCGGTCATGGATGCAACATGGACGCCGTCTGTTTTTGGTCCGTGGTAGGAGATGCTCTGGAAACTATTTTTCACCCCAGCAGTGAGGGGCAAATAAACACACCGACCAAACACAGATTGTTCACGGACCATCTGGTCACGGATGTCATCATGGACGTGTGAATGCGGCCTTAGCTGAAATCTACAGAACGTCAATGAGGAAAAGTCACAGCACAACTCAAGAGAAAGTTCTGTAATAAAGTTTTTTTTAAACAAATAAAACATTATATGGCAAGTTTTTTTTTTCCTAGGAGTCTTTTGTCTGTGGGATTTGGCAGGGATTCTGGCACTGGTTCTTCAGTGGGGGCCACGTGCGGACCTGCCACATTCAGACTGCAGATTCTGCAATCTGTGCCAAATTCTGCAGACAAAAAACCTTCTGTGTGGATGATGCCATAAAGAAACATTAAATTGTCTTTTAGGGCTCATTCACACGACTGGATCGGATGCTTACCCGTTCATTTCAGTGTCACCGTATGTCTGTTGCACAGTCCCACAAAAAAACGATAGAACGTGTCCTATTCTTGTTCATTTTGTGGATGAGAATAGGACATTTCTACAGAAGTTAAAAATATAAATGGCGCACTCAGCAGGAATCCTGTCATGTGCATAGATTATATATATGGAATCTACCTCTCTGGGCCGGACATCACCACCTTACTATCCAGAATCCCACAATGCCGATCTTCCATATCCTCTCGCTTTCTAAAACTTAACATGGATAAAACAGAATTTATCATCTTTCCCCCATCTTGCACAGCCCTTCCTACAGACCTGTCTATCACGATCAATGGCTGCTCACTCTCCCGCTGCCTTGGAGTCACCTTGGATTCTGCCCTCTCCTTCAGATCGCACATCCAAGCCCTTTCCACCACCTGCCGCCTCCAACTCAAAAATATCGTGCGTTCCTCAACTATGAGTCTGCGAAAGTGCTAGTGCACGCCCTCATCATCTCCCGCCTAGACTACTGCAACATCCTCCTCTGTGGCCTACCTTCTGGCACCCCTCCAATCTATCCTCAACTCTGCTGCCTGACTAAGGGTGCATTCACATCACCGTTTAGCTTTCCGTTCTTCTGTTCCATCAGAAGAGGAGAGAGAGAGAAAAAAAACAGGATCCTTTAAAAAATTTATTACAGGATCCAGTAAATACGGATCCTGTTGCATAAGTTGTCATCAGTTTGAGATCCGTTTTTTTTTTAGACGGGGGAGAATAGTCCTGCATGCAGTACTTTTGTTTCCATTTAAAAAAAAAACGGATCTCAGACGGAAATAGCTCAAACGGATGACAGCTGATGCAACAGGATCCGTTTTTACTGGATCCTGTAATAAAACGGATCCGTTTCAATCCTATGCATAAGGCTACATGCACACGACCGTATGTGTTTGGTCCGCAAAAAAAAAAAAAGGGATGACGTTCCGTGTTTCCGTTTTTTTTTGTGGATCCATTGTAACAATGCCTATCCCTGTCCGCAAAACGGACAAGAATAGGACATGTTCTATTTTTTTTGCGGGGCTACAGAACGGACATACTGATGCGGATAGCACACGGTGTGCTGTCTGCATTTTTTGCTGACCTATTGAAATGAATGGGTCCGCATCCTATCTGCAAAAAAAAACCGGAATGGACACGGAAACAAAATACGTTCGTGTACATGAGGCCTAACTGATGCAACAGGATCCGTTTTTTTTTTTTTTTTTACAGGATCCTGTTTTTCTCTCGCTCTCTCTCTCCTCTTCTGACGGAACAGAAGAACGGAAAGCTAAACGGTGATGTGAATGCTCCCTGATCCACCTCTAACCCTGTTACTCCTCTGCCAATCCCTTCACTGGCTCCCATTGCCCAGAGAATTCAGTTCAAAATACTAACAACCACATACAAGGCCGCCCACAACCCGTCCCCTCACTACATCTCTGACCTCCTGATACATCCCCACACGTAATCTCCGATCCTCACAAGACCTCCTCTCCTCTTCCCACAATCTCCGCCAGGATTTCTCCCGTGCAGCCCCCATACTCTGGAACTCTCTACCCCAACATATCAGACTCTCACCAACAGTGGAATCCTTCAGAAGAAACCTGAAAACCCACCTCTTCAGACAAGCCGACAACCAGTGACCACGCTGCTGCTGCTACACTGCCATGACCAGCTCTACCCTCACCTACTGTGTCCTTCTCCCATACCTCATAGATTGTAGGTCCTCATGGGCAGGGCCCTCTCTCCTTCTGTACCAGTCTGTAACTCGTCTTGTTTCATGCTTAGTGCAATTGTCTGTATTATGTATGTAAACCCCTTTTAATATGTACAGCGCTATGGAATGAATGGCGCTTTAATAATTAATATTATATGTATTGTTGTTGCTGATAGCGGCCATTATCCTTTTTTTATCGCCATCATTATTAGTCTTTTTTTACTTTTAAACAATAAAATTAGTTTTACCTTATTTTTTTTTCACAATATTTTATTTTTCGGTCTCATCAGGGACCTGAATCAGCGATCATTTGATCTCAATAATTATATTGTGGCACAGGCCTAAACCAATGAGACACCAGCCATTTTTAGACCTCAGCTGCCCCGTCTTAGATACAAAGGCTGGGATTGGCAGGAGCCCGGCTTTGTGTTATGGCTCACGAACACGACCGTTGTTTTAGTCCGTATCCAATCCGCATTTTTTGAGAGTCGGATGAGGACCCAGTCACTGCAATGGGGCCACAGAAGACACGGACAACGTTGTTCACACCTGCAAAAAAAAAAAAATAGGACGGACAAGGGTAGGACAGTTTTATTACAGATTGGACACTCTGTTCTGCAAAGTGCACACATGGCCGTATCCATATTTTGCGGATCCACAATCTGCGATAAAACAGCTACGGTCGTGTGAATGAGCCCTTAGGAAATGGCCACAAGTGGAAGGTCTACTGTGGTTTTTGAACATATCTGGAGGCCAATTTACTCTGCAGATTTTACACCCAGCGTGTGGGATTTCTTAAGATCTCATCCACTTTTGCTGGTAGTAAATCCGCAGCGTTTCGCCTAAAGGTCACCATCTTGAACCACGGCTAGCAAAACTCAAAAACCAGAACCCACTGCAAGGCTGGATGGACTTGGCTGCTAGGGAGCCATGGAGTAAGGCCCCAATATTGCGGAATAGATGCGGCCCCATTCACCTCTATGGAGTGGGGAGCTAGCTCCGTGCCGCGGCTCCGATGAAGCATGTCCTATATGTGTCTGCACGCACGGACAAGTATAGGCATTTTGAATGGGGCGCCCGGCCGTGTGTTCTGAGCGGTGCGGTACACACGTCGGGTGGCCCCCGCAAAAATACGGTCGTGTGAATGGGCCCTAAGGCAATAGAAAGCGGGTGCAAGCTCACAGGTAACAGACCTTGCAGAATGACCAAGAGGGTACAGAAGAGAAGTCGACAAGCAGGGTCAGTAGGAGACAGAGTGGATGACATTTTTCGTAAAATTTCATCCTCCTTTCTGTTACTGTAAATGCTGCAGAACATCACCAGAGTTTATGCCACATGTGGCTGTACCCTTAAAGGGGTTGTCCGAGTTATGAAAAAAAAATATAGTACTTTAACCCCTTCAACCCTGGGCCTGTTTTCAGCTTCCTGCCCAGGCCATTTTTTGCAAATCTGACATGTGTCACTTTATGTGGTAATAACTTTGGAACGCTTTTACTTATCCAGGCCATTCTGAGACTGTTTTCTTGTGACACATTGTACTTCATGACAGTCAGAAATTTGAGTCAATATATTTCACCCTTATTTATGAAAAAATCCCAAATTTACCAAAAATTTGGAAAAATTTCCAAGTTTCAATTTCTCTACTTTCAAAATACACAGTAATACCTCCAAAAATAGTTATTTTACATTCCCCATATGTCTACTTTACGTTGGCATCATTTTGTAAATGTAATTTTACTTTTTTCGGACATTAGACGCTTAGTTTAGAAGCCATTTTTCAAATTTTCACCAAATTTTCCAAAACCATTTTTTTTAAGCACCAATTCAGATATAAAGTGATTTTGAGGGTCTTACATAATGAAACCCCCCATAAATGACCCCATTTTAGAAACTACACCCCTCAAGTTATAAAAAACTGCTGTTACAAACTTTGTTAACCCTTGAGGTGTTCCACAAGAATTAAAGGAAAATGGAGGTGAAATTTCAAAATTTCACTTTTTTGGTAGATTATTCATGTTAATAATTTTTTTCTTGCAACACAGCAAGGGTTAACAGCAAACTAAACCTCAATATACATTGCTCTGATTCTGCAGTTTACAGAAATACCCCATATGTGGTGGTAAACGTCTCTATGGGTTTGTGGCAGTGGTCAGAAGGAAAGGAGCGCCATATGGATTTTGGAGGCAGATTTTGCTAGAATGGTTTTTAGGCACCATTTTGTAATTGAGAGACCCCGACGTACCCCTACAGTGGAAACCCTCAAAAAGTGACCCCATTTTGGAAACTACACCCATCAAAGAATATATTAAGGGGATACTGGCCACTTTGACCCCCTAAGCGTTTTATTTGGAAACACTTGGCTGTGAAAATGAAGTTTCATTTCTTCCAATAAAATGTTGCTTTAGCCCCAAATTTTTCATTTTCACAAGGGGTAACAGGAGAAAAGCACCCCATAAGTTGTTACCCATTTTCTCCTGAATACGGCAACACCCCATATGTGGTGATAAACTGCTGTGGGGGCACATGGCAGGACTCAGAACAGAAGGAGCGCTATATGGATTTTGCAGAACAGATTTTGATGGATCGGTTTGCGGGTGCCGTTGATTTTTAATTTTTTGAGTTATTGTCTTATGTGGGGGCTCATTTTTTGCGGGACGAGATGACGGTTTGATTGGTACCATTTTGGGGTACATAAGACTTTTTGATCGCTTTGTATTACAGTTTTTGTGAGTCAAGGTGAAAAAAAATAGCAGTTTTGGCATGTTTTTTTTTTTTTACAGCATTCACCTGGGGGGCCATCTCATGTAATATTTTTATAGAGCAGGTTGTTACGGACGCGACGATACCCAATATGTCTAACTTTTTTATTTTTGGAAAGTTTTGCACATTAGATGCATTTTAGAACAGAATAAAATCTTTTTTTTGTGTTGCCATTTTCAAAGAGCCATATTTTTTTCAGTTTTCAGGCGATTGTCTCAGGTAGGGTATCGTTTTTGCAGGACAAGATGACGGTTTGATAGGTACCATTTTGGGGTAAATACACCTTTTTGATCGCCTGCTATTACACTTTTTGTGAGGCAAGAGGGAAAAAAAAATGGTTGTTTTGGCATAGTTTTTTTTTTTTTTGCAGCATTCACCCGGGGGCCATCTCATGTAATATTTTTATAGAGCAGGTTGTTACGGACGCGACGATAACCAATATGTCTAACTTTTTTATTTTTGGATAGTTTTACACAGATTTATTTTTTGAACAAAATAAAATACTTTGTGTTGCCATTTTCTGAGAGCCATATTTTTTTTATTTTTCGGGCGATTGTCTTAGGTAGGGTCTCATTTTTTGCGGGACAAGATGACGGTTTGATTGGTACCATTTTGGGGTACATACGCTTTTTTGATCACCTGCTATTACACTTTTTGTAAGGGAAGGTGACCAAAAAAATGTCTGTTTTGGCACAGTTTTTTTTACTGCGTGCACCTGACGGGGTGGATCATGTGCTATTTTTATAGAGCCGGTCGATACGGACGCGGTCATACCTAATATGTTTATTTTTTTTTTTTCACTATTTTTTTAATATTATTTTGTAAAAATGACGTTTTTTTTTGGGGGGGGGGGGGGGGGGGGGGACTTGAAACTTTTTTTTTTTAAAACTATTTTTTTCACTTTTTTTAACTTTCTTATTTTACACTTTTTTTTCCCACTTTTGGGGGTCTGATCCCCTTACAATGCATTACAATACTTCCGTATTGCAATGCATTGGCTGGAAGTGTATTACTCAATGTAATACACTTCCAGCACACTGCCTGTGAGATCCAGGGGGCTGGATCTCACAGGCTTCCGTAGATAGCAGCCGGATGCCTTCCGTCACAGCAGCACGGGGACCCGATGGCAACCCCTTCCCACCGCCCGCATCACATGTGCCGCGGTCAGCGCTGACCGCAGCACATGAAGGGTTAATGCACCGGCATCGGTGTTTTCACCGATGCTGGTGCATACATCAGGGGTCCGACTACCGGGCACAGCCGGACCCCCGCCGCTAATCGGGCGGGCGCAGCTCCTGCACCCGCCCGATCAGCGCGCCGTAGCACTATGGCGCTGGTCGGGAAGTCACTTCCCGCAGCGCCATACATGTACGGCGCTGGTCGGGAAGGGGTTAAATCTGATGGGCAGCAATATATAACTAAGTTAAGCAAGTTTTAGGCAAAAAAAAAAATCCATATTTCCTCAGTTCTCTTCTGGCCGTTGTTTACCTGCAGTAATAACAATCTCTGCCCCTCCCCCCTCTCTGTAAAAGGAGTGAATACAAGTGCTGAGTGACATGTCTGTCTGCTGGAATACTCAGCAGCAGGTTGTATGTGTAGGACTACAAGTCCCAGCTGTACAATGACACTGCTGATACACACAGGATCTTCTCCCTACCTGTACTTGTAGTTTGCATCTCCTCCAGATCAGCTCTGTGTCTGTAGGGTGAGGAGGGCAGATCCTGTGTCTCTTTACATCTGCAGCTGCTGTTGTAAAGCCCTCAGTGTGTTCTGGCTGAAGGGGTCAATGTTTTATCTGAAGGAATCCAGGGAGAGAGCAGATAGCAGGAGCCCGGCAGAGCAGGGGGGCGTGGCCTCCACAGTGACGTCTCGTGTACAGGATGTTATCTGATCTCTGAGGCTTGTGCACGAAACATCACAGAGCAGGGAGATAAGCTGACATCACAGGTCATGTGACCCTGAGCTAAATCTAAGAAACCAGCAGCTTTAGAAGCAGAAAGTGTACGGAAAAGCTGTTGTATTTGACTAGAAACATACAAAAGAAAAAAAAAAATAACTCGGACAACCCTTTTAAATGTGCCGCCGATATAATATCATGGGTACAAAGGGCAGTATAATTTAAAAATATATATAAAAAAAAAAAAAATCAAATATTTAAAAACTGCCTCATGCAATTCTTATCCCTCATTCAGCTTCTTTTGGTTCTTTTTTTTTTTTGCAATATTTTTGTAACTTTTTAATTTTAGGCACGTTTTTTTTTTCATTTTGGAAGTCGCATAGAAAAAACATTTTCCATACCTCCTGACAGAAAAGGCTCTGTACCTGTCTGACAACAGCCATAAATAATTTTATTTATTGTCATTACTCATACTGGTATTTTATGGCCCCATACAGCGGGTGAATTAATAATCCTGGGAATTGCCCCCTTAAGGGTTTTACGCCATGATTAATGTAAAAAATGTAAATCAGACATCATATAGGACAATACCTTTCTAACAAAGCTAGAACCAGCCCTGTACCTCACATGGATCCAGAGATCTCCACAGGGCGTGTCCTTTCTGCTGCAGCTGGCGGCAGTTGAAGGATGGAACTGAGCATGTGCGGCCATCTCAGTCAGCAGGACAAAGAAATTAGAAAAAAAGAGCAAACAGCAGGTGGCGCTGTACCGATTTCATTGGATAACTCAGTAACTATAATTTTTTAATTACCTGCAATTACAAAAGTATTCAGATCCAAGGGCTAGTTTGACAAATGTAAAATAATAACAGCGGGACAACCCCTTTAATAATCTGCTGCCTAGTCACAGACAAAGAATAGGAATAATGATCCAGAAGGGTGGACCAAAATTTATGCTCAATGTGCAGCCTGAGTGGAAGGTGAGTGCACGATTGAGTAAATGGACTAAGTTAACCCCTTGCAGTCACATCCACGTCACCTGCTCAGGCACAGCCATGTTCATGTGACAATGACCTCTGCGATGAGTGCACAGAAGTAGATATATCACAGCGAGACGGCACTTGATACAAAAACCTAGTTTATTAGACAATATTAAGAAGTCTTACAAATACTGTCAGGATCTAGTGAGAAGTGCTCGCTGTTTTCCAGTCCAAAATCCCTATTAAATGCAGACGGGTCAGAAAGGTCCGGCAGGTTATCAGAAAAAAAAAAAAAAACAAAGCAGAAAATCCAGCGCCACAAGACTGGAGACTACGGTCCTAGTGCTCTACGGTCTCTAATGGTCATCTGGGGGGGAGGGGGGGGGGTCTCCGAGATCCGCACTTGGCAGCTACGGTTAGTTCAAGTCTAAAAGGGAAATTGTTGCTTATGAAGCGGCGTGGAGCGTCCACGGAGCACTGGAATGGCTGAAGTCTAATGAAATGATGCTGTCGGCGGCAACGCACAGTGATTGGAGCCGGTAATGGCAGGTCCTCTTGCACCTGAGGATACAGCAGGGAAATGTAACACGGGAAGTATCTGTATTTTAAGGTTTATTCCATCTGTATACTTAAAATATATTTACTTTTATATATTAAATACCATTTTATCTACAATCACTGGAGCTGGTTTTAAAGGGGTCCTCTCACTTCAGTAAGTGGCACTTATCATGTAGAGAAAGTTAATACAAGGCACTTACTAATGTATTGTGATTCTCCATATTGCTTGCTGGTTGGATTCATTTTTCCATCACATTATACACTGCTCGTTTCCATGGTCACGACCACCCTGCAATCCATCAGTGGTGGTCGTTCTTGTACACTATAGGAAAAAGCCCCAGCCTATGTTCGCTCCCACAGTCCCGGCCACCAGAGAGGCTGATGCTTTTTCCTATAGTGTGCAAGCACGACCACCACTGGTGGATTGCAGGGTGGTCGTAACTATGGAAACAAGCAGTGTATAATGTGATGGAAAAATGAATCCAACCAGCAAGCAATATGGAGAATCACAATGCATTAGTAAGTGCCTTGTATTAACTTTCTCTACATGATAAATGCCACTTGCTGAAGTGAGAGGACCCCTTTAAGTGCACTGCATGATCCTTTTCAGAGCTGCTGACTGGCTAATATGGTGTATGTGATGTACCTGCCATGGTGGCCTCCTGACTGCAGATGTCAGGGAAGATAAGGATCAGGCAGTTGGATTTCAATATGCCCGATCCTTTTATTTTTAGGAAGATAAGCCGATAACCGAGGTCTTCTCTGCCCTCTACATTCAGAACACATGCACACTCACCTGATTCAAGTGTGCACGAGGTGTTGTCTAATGTGTACCACCAGCCTAAGGCTTCATTCACACGTCCGTATGCGTTTTCCATTCCGTATATTGCGGATCCGCAAAAAAAAAAAAAACAAAACAACGGATGACGTTCCGTATGTCTTTTTTTGCGTATCCATTGTAACAATGCCTATCCTTGTCAGCAAAACGGAGGTGTGAATGAAGCCTAAGACTTAGGGCTCATGCACACGAACGTATTTTCTTTCTGTGTCCGTTCCGTCTTTTGCAGAACCATTCATTTCAACGGGTCCGCAAAAAAAAATGGAAGTTACTCCGTGTGCATTCCGTTTCCATTCCGCAAAGAAAAAAAAAAAAAAAATGTCCTATTACTGTCCACATTACGGACAAGGATAGGACTGTTCTATTAGGGGCCAGCTGTTCTGTTCCGCAAAATACGGAATACACACTGACGTCATCCGTATTTTTTGCGGACCCCAAAATAGATGCGGTCGTGTACATGAGCCCTTATATGGAGCTTTACTGCTTACCCATCAGTGATCAACATCTGCGTCTTCGAACTGTCCGGCCACGGTGGGCGCCACCTCCACATCCATGCCATCTAGAAAACAGAACAAGGGGTTACTGTGTGGACGTATCCCTCTCAGTCTGGATTAGCTCAATCTCATTCACTCGAATGGGACTGAAAGGTACATGTGACCAAATGACGTGATGTCACAGGCCTGGGAAGGGACTGCATTCAAATGGTTAAAGGGCAGACACTAGAGCAGAGGTAGGCAACCTCCGGCACTCCAGCTGTTGTAAAACTACAACTCCCAGCATACATACTGGCTCTGCTCTTCTAAGAGCTCTCACAGAAATGAATGGAGCATGCTGGGAATTGTAGTTTCACAACAGCTGGAGTGCCGGAGGTTGCTGATCCCTGGACTAGAGGTTCCTCTGATCTCCGCCATCACAGCAGGCCTATGGTTGTGGATTACAGATGTGGCCGCCCTACTGATCGTGCAGGTCTTACCAGACTATACATCCAAACCCAGTAAATCCCATCAATCCCTCAAAGCTTGTGCTTCTCAACATAACCCAATGCTCTTCACGTCTTACTGTCCCGTCATTGAGATTACCTTCGTAATCCACAGCCGAACCTTCCACGCGGACCCCGGCCATGGTGTGCTGACTGGCCACCGAGTTGGCCAGCATGCCTTCTAACCGCTCCAGAGTAGCCTGACCTTCGGAGGTGAGATGGGACAAGCCTTCCTCGTAGGTGTAAAACGAGGGGATGTCAGCGTGTCCTTGTTCTGGAAGAAGCACAGGATACAAGCCTGTTAGTCATGGAGGAGGTTAGGACCAGAGGAAAGCAGAGATTATTCCTGCATGTCATTTTAAAAACCTACAAAGAGCCATATGGTAAACTCCATATTAAAATAATGAACCTTTATTAAAGGGGTTCTCCGAGTTATATATATTGATGAGCTATCCTCAGGATAGGTCATCAATATCAGATCGGCAGGGGTCCGACACCTGGCACCCCCGCCGATCAGCTGTTTGAAGAGGAGGCGCGCGCCGTATCATCGCTGCCTCCTCTTCACTGTTTACATGCTGGCCGATACGGGGGTAGTGGTGAGTAGGTGTAATTACACCTCACCGCCCCATTTATTTCTATGGGAAGAATCACTCCCATAGACTTGTATGGGAACCATCTTTCCCATAGAAATGAATGGGGCGGTTAGGTGTAATTACACCTACTCACCACTACCCCCGTATCGGCCAGCATGTAAACAGTGAAGAGGAGGCAGCGCTGATACGGCGCGCGCCTCCTCTTCAAACAGCTGATCGGCGGGGGTGCCGGGTGCCGGATCCCCACCGATCTGATATTGATGACCTATCCTGAGGATAGCTCCTCAATATATATAACTCGGAGAACCCCTTTAACACTAAATATAATAATGAAAACTAATAAAAAGTGTCAAAGTTCATATATATATACATAATAAAGAAATGCCTCCACGGCGGCTAGATATTAATATGTAACAAGCAAAAAATATAGCGTACTGCGACAAATGACAGACCCACTATAGATATATATAGGGCAGCCAATACCAGACTAGGGTTGTCATGATAGCAAAGTTTCAAAAAAGTATTGCGATACTCGATACCTTTTGAAAAAAATAAAAACACCAAAAAAAGCCGTTGGCATTTCGCATTTCACGGAACGTCCAGTCCATATTAAAACAGTTCCATCCTATTTTTTTTGGGGGGGAAGGCGGTTTTCATTTTTTTTCCTGTTACGGCGTTCACCGCATAGGAGATATTTTTTAATATTCTAACGGTTTGGACTTTTTCTGACGTAGTTTATCTTTTTTTTTTTTATCATTTATATATTTTATATGTAAAATTGGGAAAAAAGGTGATTTAAACTGTTAATAGTTTGGTGGGCTTTTATTTAATAACTATTAGCCACCTTAGAACCCTTGTCCTATTCACTGCGCCACCAATGAAGGCTGCGGGTGACGGCCGTATCACATACCTGACACCCGGCCTCAATGACTGGGCGCTGCAATCCCCGTCAATTAACCCCTGAGGGGGTCAATTGCCTCGATTCGGCAGATCGCTGTGCCCCGTCATTGAGGCCGGGTGTCAGGTATGTGATACGGCCTTCGCCCGCAGCTTACACTTGTATTAACGGTTTAATTATATGCAGGAGCAGACTGGGAACTTAAAGTGGCCCTGGAAAAATACTAAAAGTGGCCCCATTTTGTAGTTGGGTCCAAATTGATGGAAGGCAGGGCCAGCAATACCATATTGTGGCACATTATACCATCTCAACAAAGCCAAATACCACAGTCCTTTACAAAATACTGCCAGCAGCACAAAATACATCCCAAAAAACTTCCATTGGGAGGCTGTGAGAAGGGCCGATGTGGCCGCCTGGGCATCGGCCCACCGGGAAATTTCCCTGTAAGGTCTATGGCCAATCCGCCCTTGATTATATGTATTGGTGGCGCAGTGACCACAGCCCCTCCCCTCCTCCTCCCTACTGCTATTCTCACTGGTGGCAGTGGCGTCATAGTGGGAAGGGAGGGACTCCCACCTTCTCCACTGTGCCGGCTCAGGAGTACATGGCGCACACTGAGAGCGGCGCAAGCCATGTTCTCTAACTGATAAAAGAATCGGAAAATAGTAAGTCCCGGTATCGAACTGATCCGGGTCTAAAAGTAACGACAGGTCGATACCCGGTTCGTTCCGGACAATACCTAATATTATACATACATGCACCTGGTCACTCAAACCCCCCATAAATACAAAAACACGTAAAGTCCACCATGCACATATACCAAATAAATAATCCCGACCAAAGAGGAGAGGAATCCAACCCCTGACGGATGTTTGGCCTCAGCTTCTCCTGGGGGTACACATACTTATTGGATGGGTCTCTACCGTTCTCTGTGTATGAACTTTGACACTTTTTGTTGGCTTTTATTATTATTTTTATAATCAATAAAGTTGAATTACCTTTCTATGGAGTGGACCGGACGGCACTTGGTAGGAGTTAGTGACCTATTGAGTGGCACTTGCACTGCAGTTTGTACCCTCACGTTTTTGATCAGCGCTTAGTGATATTAAAACCTACGACGCCGATATCCACAGGACTTCTCGTCAGACTGCAATTCCTGGAGACAACGTGACAAATCCCAATTACGGCAGATCAGCCAATGCAGTAAAGCGGATAAAGTGCGAGACATCTGGAGGCGAGAGCCGGGAATCTGAACGACTACAGACGGGACGAGGCGGCAGGTGAGGTCAGGACGGCACAGGGAGTGCCATATACCAGTGTATAAATCATGAGGTAGGCTCCGGGCATCAGAGGAAACCGCCACACGTCTCAAGCTTTCTGCTTGCCAGCAGCGAGTTAAAACTTGTACAGAGCCGATACTTCTCACAGCTGAGTGTTTGCTACAGTGGTAACCCATCTAGAAAAACCTCCGGGACTCCGGACTGATACGTGGCGGTAAACCGCCAAGACGGAAGAGGGGCTTGCAATTCTGATGCACTGAGCACACACAATTTCTTAGAACTGGACGCAATAGTAGCAAACCCCCAGCAGAAAGAAGTCTGCACAGATTTTAAATCTCTGAAGTCAATGAAGAAAAGTTTCAAATCACTGACAGAATGCAGAGCTATTGAAGTCAGCGCAAGGCTAATACACAAAGGAAGACATGTATTAAAGGCTGATCACACAAACAGCCTGTCTCCTCCTAAACCATGTGACTGATCACATGGTCATGACATCATTGAAGGTCCTTGCAAGCTATGGTGAATGGAGTGTTTCTTCTCTGCCTGGTCCTGTCAATCAACAGAGCCTCTAGGAGCAGGGGTAACACCCCTTGCACCTAGAGGCCTTATTAGCATAAAATAAAAAGTTCATTTTATATAAAAATGGGGGCACCAGTAAATAAAACGGATATATATTTGGAATCAGGTGACATTAGCACATCTCTAATGTCAGCCTGATTCATACCGAAAAAACTGGTGACAGAAACCCTTTAAAGGTTCTACGCAACCTTTCTGGCATAGGAAAATTAAACGTTTTTGCAAAAGCCCCAATTTTCACAAAAATGTTCGACTTGCCCTTTTATGCTGTGCGTACCACAATGTTAAATATTAAAGGGTTATTCCCATCGTAGACAATGGGGGAGTATCGCTAGGATATGCCCCCATTGTCTGATAGGTGCGGGTCCCACCGCTGGAACCTGCACCTATATCCAGAACGGAGGCCCGAAAGTGTAGAAGGGTGCACTGCGCATGCGCAGCCGCCCTCCATTCATTTCTATGGGAGCAGCGGGGAGCTGCACCTAGTGGTGGCCGGACCCCGGGTCCTCCAGGCACAGCGCTCCCCCCCCCCTCTGCTGGGACCCGCACCTATAAGACAATGGGGGCATATCCTAGCTATAATCCTGAGAATACGAGTCCCAGTCCCCCCCAGTCTGACACGACAGGTCACGCATGCGCCCACCGTTCTGTTCATTCTCTATGGGACCGCCACATAGTAACCAGCAGTCATTGACACCTCCATAAACCTGCCCCCAATTATAAAATGAGGCTGGCGCTCACCGTGTGCCTCCACATCGTACTCTTCTCCTTCAAAGTCATCGTCTGAATCCTCGTCTTCTGGATCGGGGTGCAGGGCCTGGCAGTCGCACATGGCGGAGAACATCTCCCCCACTGGAATCAAGACACAGGAGCTTGTACATCACACAAGACAACGTCACACAGTCTGAGGCCAAGAGCGGGATACGTACAGTCAGATTTATTCTCCGGAACAAACCGGATTTCTGTGATGGGCTCCTCATCGTCGTCATCTTCATCATCATCTTCTTCTTCCCCGTTGTCTTCTCCCTCCTCTTTCATCTTCGCTTCTTTTGCATCGCTGTCTGCAAGGAAAAGAAAACCCATTCTTATCACATAACGAACCATTATACATATGTGATTTATCCTGTATTATACTCCAGAGCTGCACTCACTATTCTGCTGGTGCAGTCACTGTGTACATACATTACTTATCCTGTACTGATCCTGAGTTACATCCTGTATTATACTCCAGAGCTGCACTCACTATTCTGCTGGTGCAGTCACTGTGTACATACATTACTTATCCTGTACTGATCCTAAGTTACATCCTGTATTATACTCCAGAGCTGCACTCACTATTCTGCTGGTGGAGTCACTGTGTATATACATTACTTATCCTGTACTGATCCTGAGTTATATCCTATATTATACTCCAGAGCTGCACTCACTATTCTGCTGGTGCAGTCACTGTGTACATACATTACTTATCCTGTACTGATCCTAAGTTACATCCTGTATTATACTCCAGAGCTGCACTCACTATTCTGCTGGTGGAGTCACTGTGTATATACATTACTTATCCTGTACTGATCCTGAGTTATATCCTATATTATACTCCAGAGCTGCACTCACTATTCTGCTGGTGCAGTCACTGTGTACATACATTACTTATCCTGTACTGATCCTAAGTTACATCCTGTATTATACTCCAGAGCTGCACTCACTATTCTGCTGGTGCAGTCACTGTGTACATACATTACTTATCCTGTACTGATCCTGAGTTACATCCTGTATTATACTCCAGAGCTGCACTCACTATTCTGCTGGTGCAGTCACTGTGTACCTACATTACATTACTTATCCTGTATTATACTCCAGAGCTGCACTTATACACAATGACATCACCAGCAGAATGGTGAGTGCGGCTCTGGAGTATAATACAAGGTTTAACTTAGGATATAAAAATTATTTTAAAATTGGCATTGAATAGTTCAGAAAATCTGAGAAGGCTCTGTTCACACTGGAGTCAGTTTTTGGTTGATCCCTGGGTTAGAAGTCACTGGGATCACAGGATCCAGAGCAGATAAAAGCAGGCCTTGGACACTGATGTGAATAAGGCCCAGTCTGGCACTCCTCTCACCTGCCAGTTTGGTGTTCACCATCACATAGAGGTGCTCCTCCGGATAGGCGGCGGTGTCCCTGGAGATGGCGTGCAGACTGATGGACGGATACTCCAGAGAAAAGCCGAGGCCAGAGCCGTTCAGCCACGACAACCGACTAGGAGACAAGAAATGACCAAATAGACTGGAGAAAAGTTGTCAGGAGAACGGGAAGGTCTGCAGCATCAGTGACCATAAGATACAAGCATCTGTATGTCAGTTATCTGTTCCTGGGAAAGCTGGGTGACCAGATATGGCGGCTGCACAGCAGAGTTACCAGGGCATGCACTCATATAGACACACAGGCTGCTGACAACCGGGTGACAACTTCTCTACAGCAACACAGGTTGTCACCCAGCTTTCCCTGGAACAGATAGAGGCTGTATAAAACAATACAGGGAATGACAGGTGGAAGCCTCGGCCCTCCTCACCTCTCAGCGATGTACAGGGTACCGGTACCAAGCCGCTGTCCGCTCAGCACCGCCTCAGTCCCGGTCTGCAGACGCCTCACCCCCTCCGCGGGCGGCGGGAAACTGCTCAGCACTCCCAGCATGACTGACCGTGAGCCGCCGGGCCGAACCACGTGACTTGTCTCAGATTTTTGCTCCCAACAGGCAACGCGCTGCAAACTAGTTGACACAGACAGGAAGTAACGCAGAAAGTAAGCGCCGGACCGCGAGCTGGACTTCCGGCCTGGCTGTGGAAACCATAGCAACGGACTACGCTCGGTGCTACTCGTAGAAGCAAGTGAAGAAGTAGTCAGTGCTCCTTAATGACATGTGTGGTATAATGAGAGTTGTGGTTCCTTAGCAGGTTGGAAACACGCAATCCTAAAAACGAGTTGAAGTTTAATGGGGGAAGGGGGATTCATTAGTCTTTGTTGCCCTTAGCAACCTAACACTGAAAAATAACAGCTGTGCTGTGATTGGTTGATATGGGGAAAAAAGCACCTGCTTGATGTCAGTGAATGGAAACACTGTAAAAGGTGAAAACCGGTTCCAGCCTAATATTTCTCCTAGCTTAGGGTTTGCTACAATGTATCAGTACGGACTAATGCTGTTTCTCTTTCTCTGCTTTCTTAGACTACAGACTGATAGGTGCGTTTCCATTCGCTGATAGCGAGCAAAGATCTTGAAAACCGTGAGAAATTTAAACACAAATAATATTAGAAAACTGCAAGATTTTTTTTTATTATTATACAATGCATAAGCTTATAACAGCCATCATTCACATTAATGGATTAATCCCGAACTGTCCCATGGCGCCATCAACAGGACAGGAGAGAAGCTTCTGATGGGCAGGGGTCCGACTATCGGGGCCACCACTGATTCGGAGAAGGGCCATGTTGTAATAATAGTGTAGACCACAGCTCCTCAGCTTTTCCCTGGTTTGCCCAGTGTACATGGGACTGCAGCACAGCTCCTTCAAGTCAAAGGGGTAATGCCGCAGAGTCCAGGTGAAGAACCTGCAAGTGTACTGGCTTGGGTGATCAGTTGAGGTCAAGACACCTATGGCGTCACTTATCTTATGGGAGACCATAGGATTAGATGTGGTAAAGCACACACTGTGAGGATTGAACCTGCAGAATGTGGTTCAGAGATGGAGCCATGTGCAGATCTCCCAGCATTAAAGTGGCAGCGTGTAAAATCTGTCCTCTGCCAGTCCTCCTGAGTATATGGCGCCTTTAATGTTTTTGTATTGATGGCTAGCCTATCAGATTGGCAGGGCTCCAACACCGCTCTGATCCTCTGTTCTGTAATAGCTCCAGCGATGGAAGTTGGCACCGGTACTACCCATTGGTAGTGGACGGAGATGGATACCGGAGCACTGCTCACACTAAAGTGAATGGATGCAGCACTGCAGTACTAAGCTCCATTTCAAGGGACCACCTCCGATCAGAGATTGATGGCTCATCCAGAGGACCCCTTTAAGCCTAGCTGTGGATTCAGGTGGCTCTCCTGTGTGACCATGAGAAAGAACGCTATAAGGGCTTGTATACTGCACTCATCACCAAATTAAAGAACTCCCGCAAAAAATTTTATTCCATATCCTGCTAGAAATGTACATGATGTAATCTGTAGTGAATGTCATTTTCTTACCAGTGTTTGTATTTGTGAGTTATATCTCCCTGATGTTTCTCATCTCTGTCATGTGACTAGGAATTAGGCTCACCAACTCACACAGCACCTTATGTGTGGACGGGAAGTCTAATTCTCTATGTATTCCTATGGGAGCCTCACTTTCAGTCTCATAGGAATGAATAGAGAAGTGACTGGCTTCCTGTCCTGGGTCAGTTGGAGGTCA
This sequence comes from Rhinella marina, assembly GCA_900303285.1. Lineage (NCBI taxonomy): Eukaryota > Metazoa > Chordata > Amphibia > Anura > Bufonidae > Rhinella > Rhinella marina. The sequence goes on from ONZH01028920.1 coordinate 125,715, forward strand.
GGGAGTTGATCACATGACCCAGCTACAATAAGAAGAGAGGGGATAACTCACAAATACAGTCTCTGATAAGAAGATTACATTCACTACAGATTATATCATGCACCTTTCCAACAGGTCAAAGAATAAAAAATTTTTCAGGAGTTCTTCTTTAAAGGGGGTTGTCCAAGCTCCTGATATTGATGACCTATCCTCAGGCTAGGTCATCAATATCAGATTGGTAGGGGTCCGACTCTCAGCACCCCCACTATCAGCTGCTCGAAGGGGTGATTCAAGTGAAGGGTAGAGCGCTTGGCATTAAACGCAGTGAAAGGTGGACCTGGTGCAGACGCTCCATCGGGGCAGTGCTGTCACAGGGACACGTCATTGAAGCCATAACATGACACAGGTTTTGAAGAGCGGGGCAGACAAAATGCATATGTTATCTTTGAGCTCATTGTAAAAATGAGTTCCTGACTCCTTTTCACTGGGCTCTCAAATCATGTTAAAAGGGTTCTCTGCTTTAGACAATCCCTACTTCTTAGTAGTGACCACCAGCAATCAATTGTAATCTGTTTGGAAACCTGGAAGTAAGTGTCCTGCTTCCCTGCAGCACCACCACAGGTGACATCAGGTATTACACTCAGATCAATGTGTCTTCTTTGTAAAGCAGGACAGGTCGGGTCCTCCACATTGAGTGACATTCTTTGTAACAACCGTCAACAGATGAGGCTCCTGATCAGAGGACAACAACCCCCCCCCCCCCCCCAAAAAAAAAATAAAAAAAAAAAAATTAACTCATAATTCCTTAACAGGGTTTATGAAAAGATGGAACATGTTTTATTCTCGTCCAAGAATAGGCATTGTTACAATGGGTCTGCAAAAACTGATGCAACACGGATGTCATACGCATTTTTTGCGGACCACAAAATACAAACAGTTATGTGAATGCCTCTTAAAGGGTTATTCTCATTTTAGACAATGGGGGCATATCGCTAGGATATGCCCCCATTGTCTTATAGGTGCGGGTCCCACCGCTGGGACCCGCACCTATATCGAGAACGGAGCCCCCGAAGTGAATGAGGGCGCACTGCGCATGCGCAGCCGCCCTCCATTCATTTCTATGGGGCCGCCGAAAATAGCCGAGCACTGGCTCGGCTACTTCCGTCGGCTCCATAGAAATGAATGGGAGCGCACCGCGCATGCACGGCCCGGCTCCCATTCATTTCTATGAGCGGCGCGGGGAGCTGCGCCTGGTGGTGGCCGGACCCCCGGAAACCTGGGGTCCTCCAGGCGCAGCGCTCCCCGCTCCGTTCTGGCTATAGGTGCGGGTCCCAGCGGTGGGACCCGCACCTATAAGACAATGGGGGCATATCCTAGCGATATGCCCCCATTGTCTAAGATGAGAATACCCCTTTAAGGTCTTGCGCACAGTGTGTTTTGTCCAATCCATTTGTTTTTGCAATGTCCTATTCTTCTCTGTTTTACGGACAAGGATAGGACAGTTCTGTAGAGGGCAGGACGTCATGTTCCGCCAAATACGGAACGCATACAGCCGGTATCTGGTTTTTGCGGATAGCAAAATCAGCAATGGCCATGTACATGAGCCTTAAAGGGGTATTCTCATCTTGGACAATGGGGGCATATCGCTAGGACCCGCACCTATATCGAGAACGGGGCCCCCAAAGTGAAGAAGTGCGCGGCCCGCTCTCCATTCACTTCTATGGGGCCGCCGCAAATAGCCGAGCGCTGGCTCGGCTAACTCTGTCGGCTCCATAGAAATGAATGGGAGCGCACTGCGCATGCACGGCCACCGCTCCCATTCATTTCTATGGAGCCGACGAAGATAGCTGAGCCAGCGCTCGCCTATTTGCGGCGGCCCCATAGAAGTGAATGGAGAGTGGGCCGCGCTTGCGCGGTGCGCACTTCTTCACTTTAGGGGCTCCGTTCTCGATATAGGTGCGGGTCCCAGCGGCGGGACCCGCACCTATAGGACAATGGGGGCATATCCTAGCGATATGCCCCCATTGTCCAAGATGAGAATACCCCTTTAAGGCAGTGGGAGTCCACTGTACAATCAAAGCCGACCGCTACTTGCTTGGTTCATACACACATTAGAGCCAGGAAGGAGAATGGCCTCCATTATCTATCACCTTCCCAACTCCTCCAGGATCTCTTCTCTAGATTCATGTCTGAGACCAATTACGTATGCAGTTATGAGAAACAGATGCATAACAGGAACCCTAGTGCACCCATACGCATCAATATTGTGCAAGAGCAGGAGCATACATTTATTGGTTAATTCTGCAACTTATTGCAGAGCTGCAATCAAACTTCTGCTTAATTACTCTTTGCTCCTAAAAGCTGGATGACGCCCTTAACTAAATGATGACACAACCCCAGGCAATCACCTGCTACTGGAAGCTCCAGGCCACTGCACATTTTCCAGCAGCAGCCCCTATAGGCGAAAAGTGGTATTACACGACCCCCATTAAAATCAATGGCTCCAGCAGAAGAGCTGCTCTGACTTAGGCCCCATTCACACGACCGTATGTACATTTCCGCATCTTATCCGCATTTTTGCGGATAATATATAGAACCATACGGACCCATTCATTTTCCCATAGGAGAAAAAAAAAAAGTGGAATGCACACCGTGTGCATTCCACATCCCGTATCTCACTGAAGTTCCCCCGAGAAAATAAATAAAACATGTCCTATACTTGGCCGCAAAGTCACGTCCGTAGCCCCATTAAAGTCAACGGGTCCGCAAAATTACGGAACACTACGGAAGACTTTCCGTATGTCTTCCATTCCGGTTTTATACGGATCACGGAATACATACGGTCGTGTGAATGGGGCCTTATTCAGACGAGTCCTGAAAAGGATCCCCCTCCCTCATAATATATCCATATATTCCAATTAAGGACAGGAACAGGGCCCGGAACGGGACAACCCCTTTAAGAAAGCCATAGACATGACATTTAATAGTATAATACAATTACAAGAAATCAGATTTCCAAGAAATTATCATTTACTGGTTGTTTGCTTCAAAGAACGTGGCCAACAATCAGGAGAAGGTTAAGGTGTTAGGGGATAAGCATGTGATCAATGGTGGTCTGACGCCTAGGACCCCCACCAGTCATGAGAATGGTGGTCCTTCCCTCTCATATGAAGTGTTGCTGCTCCCATTCCCTATGGGACTGGCAGATGGTACTGTGCTATCTCCAGCAGTCCCATAGAGAACAAGTGAAGGGACAGCATGCATGACTCTTATCTTCTACAACCAGCTTTACCTTCTCTCATGTTCATGCCCCCCTTTGCCAGCTCAGCCCCTAGATCAGTAACCTGCAGCACTCCAGCTGAGGTAAAACTACAACTCCCAGCATGCACAATTGCCTGGCTGGAGTGCCACAGGTTCCGGACCTCCGCCCTGTATAGACCCTGCTTTGATGCGGTGCCATAGGGGATGGATATATATATATATATAGTGGTGCACCCCCCCCCCCCGAGCTAGAAAAATATATACTCAGTTACTAAAATACAATCACCCCTGTAGACATAGGCAGATCTACCAAAGAGGTTATATATATATATATATATATATATATATAATGGGAATTTTAACAGAAAAAAAACATAAGAAATATACACTTAAAATAAACCCTAATTTGTACGCAGATAGATCTGTGCAAATAAATATTCAAAATATAGGGGGTCATTTATGATGAGAAGTACCGTATGTCACTTTTTGGCGTACTCAGTCGCAAATGGGATTTGCAGCCAAATCTAGAAAAGGAGAGGGGGGGGGGGGGCGTGACATGGGCGGCCTGTCTTATGTTATCATTTTCTACACCTGTCTTTGGCGTAGAAAGTGACTTAAATCTACAGCAGCAATGGAGCTGGCATAGATTTAAGCAAGTCACACGCCCAGCGCCTCTACATAACTTAAGCGCATCAATCGCCAGCACAGGGTTATACAAACTGGTCTTAATAAATGACCCCCAATACCGTCTTCTAAATAGTGGATTCCCAAAAATCCCTTAGTAATGGATACAGGAAAATTTACGCAATTTTATGGTGAATACAGTATATTTGGAAGCCTTATATTTCCGTATATATGTAAGTTCATATGAGTAACAGGTAGCTATAGCTAAAGACTGTGAAGAGGGGAATATCCAGTCTAAATACCAACCTATGCATGCTTTAAAAAAATAAAATAAAAAAAATAAATTATATATAGGTTACAAACATTCAGTGACTGTTCCACATGCACCAGAGGGAACGTGGGACCCCCACCAATCAGCTGTTTGAGAAGGTACCGGTGCTCACAGTAGCGCTGCGGCCTTCTCCAGCTTTCCCTAGGCCAGTGACATCACATCCATCAGTCATGTGGCCTGGGAGCGGCTCTGCCGCATTGATGTACATGGGTCTAAGCTGCAATACCAAGCACGGCCACTATACAATCTGAGGCGCTGTGCTTAGTGACCTGAGAGAAGGCTGTGAATAGGTCATCAGTTTCTGATTGGGAACCCCCCGCCAACCAGAAACTGATGACCTATCCGGAGGAAAATCCCAGAAAATCCCTTTAATATATTCTAAAATAGTTTTTATTTTTTAACTTTTCACGTCACTATATTTAAACAAAAACCATAAATTCTGAAGTTTTCGACACTGGCCACTAAGAGCAATAGGTGCCACCTCTTGGTCTGTATAGATCACGTTACTGCAGTTATCTGCTTATCTGTCATGCTAATCCTGCCTGTAATGATATCACCTCTGTGTATAGATAAGACAGGATCCACAATTTACAATAAGTGATATCGCAGCTTATCAGCTCCCTCCTGACTTCTGCACAGGTCACAGAGCCTAGAAAACTCTCCTGTAGAAGTCACTGAGGTCCCCTCCTGACCATTGTGTCTATGGACCATGGGGCTGCTGTAAGCCAATTGTTTTTAAAGCTTTATAAAATGCTGTTAAAGAAGAACTTCCACAAAAAATGTGTATTCTCTGCCCTGCTAGAAGAGTACATGATGTAATCTGTAGTGAATGTCATTTTCTTACCAGTGTCTGTATTTGTAAGTTATATCTCCCTGATATTTCTCATCTGTATCATGTGACCAGCAATCAGACTCACCAACTCACACAGCATCTTATGTGTGGACAGAAAGTCTATTTCTCCATGTATTCCTATGGGAGCCTCACTCTGAGTCTCATAGGAACGAATAGAGCAGTAACTGGCTTCCTGCCCTGGGTCAGTTGGAGGTCAGGGAGTTGGTCACATGACAAAGCTACAGTTAGAAGAGAGGGGATAACTCTCAATTACAGTCTCTGATGAGAAGATTGCATTCACTACAGATTATATCATGCAGCTTTCTAACAGGTCAGATAATAAATAAATAATAAAAATTTTTGCGGGAGTTCTTTAAGAAAAGCTCAGGCAAGATGGCCGCCCCCGTAATCATGTTCAGAAAATAGAATTTAAAAAATCTGCAACCAGAAAATAAAGATTAGAAAAAAAAAAAAAAGATTTTAACTGACAGAACACACTTTGGTGACATATTACCTTTAAAGAGTAACTAAACCTTTGACTAAAGTTTTAATATGGTGTCCCTAATGAAACTTTTTCTAATATACTTTATTTATGAATTTTCTATTTTTATTAGACTTTTTCCTACCTAAAATACACCATTCCCTGTGCACTTCTAGCTCCGTTCTCTGTACACCGACAGCTCGGCGGTGTACGGACATGACATTCATGAATGGGGCCACAGCAGCGCAGTGAGTACGGGCATGAGCGCACATATTTCTGCTCCTGCCCCCAGGAGGATTACTAACTCCTGGCATAGTACATGTATACCCTGCACCATGTACTATGCCAGGATTAGGTGAGCGGAGCCGGCTCCTTCTACGGCCTACTCCGCTAAGGCTACTTTCACACTAGCGTTTTAAAATTCCGGTATTGAGTTCCGTCATAGGGGCTCAATACCGGAATAAAACGCTTCAGTTTTGTCCCCATTCATTGTCAATGGGGACAAAACTGAACTGAAGACAACGGAGGCTCCTGAAAGCATTCCGTTCCGTCTTCAGACCGGAGAACAAACCGCAGCATGCTGCGGTTTGCTCTCCGGTCCAGGCATCCGCACCAAGACGGATCCGGAATGACCCCCAATGCAAGTCAATGGGGGTGGATCCGTCTGGTGTGACCATAATGGTAACCGGATCCGCCCTCCATTGACTTTCAATGGAGTCCATTACGGATCCGGCTACACATAGACACAGACACACACATAAACATACACACACACATAGACATACAAACACACATACATACTTACATGCTCCCCGGCAGGTCTTCGGAGCGTCAGGGACAGGAGGGCTCACACAGGTCACGATTCCCCACAGCGCCCTCTGCTGGGCGCCTGGTGGAATCGTCATGATTCCACGCCCAGCAGAGGACGCTGTGCGGAATCGTGACCTGTGTGAGCCGTCCTGTCCCTCTGACGCTCCGAAGACCTGCCGGGGAGCATGTAAGTATGTATGTGTGTTTGTATGTCTATGTGTGTGTATGTTTATGTATGTACTGTGTGACATGTGTGGGGCCGGAGCGCGGTTCCGGCTCCACACATGTCACTGCGGCAGGCCTGATCCGGCAGCACCCTTCACCTGCCGGATCAGGCCTGCCGCCAGTGTGAAAGTAGCCTAAGCTAAGAGTCCTGCATGTCAACTCTCTTAGCTTAGCGGAGCAGGCAGTAGCAGGAGCCTCTCTGCCAATCCTGGCATAGTACATGGGTGCAGGGTATCCATGTGCTATGCCAGGAGTTAGTAATAGTCCAGGGAGCATGGGCAGGAGACTCTCCACTAATCCTGGCATAGCACATGTTACCGGGTGCCCATGAGCTATGCCAAGAGTTAGTAATCCTCCTGGGGGCACGGGCAGCAGCAATGTGCACTCCTCGCCCGTACTCCCTGTGCTGCTGCAGCTCCATTCATAAACCTCACAGTCCGTACTTCGTACACCGCCGAGCTGTCGGTGTACAGAGACCTGAGTTTAAAACACACAGGGAATGGTGCACTTTAGGGAAGTATAGTCAAAATAGAACATTCATTAATAAAGTACATTAGAAAAAGTTTTATTAGGGCATTAGGGACATCATTAAAATTTTAATCAAAAGGTTTGGTTTCTCTTTAACAAACTGGTGACATCTCTCTGTATTTACCTGGAACACATTGAGCCTATGCCGACAGATATTATTACTCCCACCAAGGATATCGCTGTTCTTATGGAACTTCTAGAACATTCACAATTTTTGTTGCGTGGAGGACCGAGCGTATGTCGCTCCCTCTCTATATCACTCATATGAACCTATAATGAGTAATATTTGCCTTTCAAATGGAATTTTTTGGAAATATAAGACTCAGTAATATACTGTATTCACCGCAAAGATAATTGTATCCATTTCTAAGGGTTTGTGTGGAAACTTCTATTTAGAACACTGTATATTTATTTAACTAGGGTATATTTTACATAAATATTTTGATTGTATATTTATTTTCACTGTGTGCTTTTATTCTATTAAAAATCCTATCTATATATATATACACACGTATGGTCTTTTCTGACCCATCCCAATTTGAAACCAGACTCATGATACAATGTCTCAGACTCCGATCCAACCAATCAAGGTCACTTCTCTGGTAAAATATCTGTATTAGTCACTAGTTAGTTATCAGCTATTCCTGACTTTTATATGTAAGGAATTGTCTTATCTGCCTTAGTTATCTTCTTATATTTCTTAAAGGGATCCTGTCATCACCTTTATGGTGCCCATACTAACAGCAGAATAAAGTAGAGACAGATGAGTTGATTTCAGCGATCTGTCATTTATAAGTAAAAAGTAAGTGGTTGCCGAGAACCAACATCACAAACATTGCAGATTAGGCCTGAAAAGAGTCAAATCTTCATGAGAAGAGTCCTGGTTATTCATGAATTCCTGCTCTCTCTGCCCACCTGATGATGACTGACATGCTTCTACCTAGTTTTCTCCCTTTCTCTCTAGGAGAGAACTGCCAATCATCAGCAGATGGGTGGGAGAGCAGGAGATTAGGAATAACCATGACTCTTCTCAGGTAGATTTGACTCTTTTCAAGGCCTGGGCTGCAATGATTATTATGCTGGTTCTCAGCAACCACTCACTTTTTGCTCAAGAGAGACACACCGCTGAAATCAGCATTTCTGTCACTAATTTATGCTGCCCTCAGTACAGTCAGCATAAAGTTGATGACAGGTTCCCTTTAAATCTTCATCTTCTCTTATCTTGGATGACATTTTGGGGCTTTGGAACCGAATACTCAACTTACAATGGTCGTCCTGGAACCAATATTGTAACTTGAGGGATCATTGTGTGTGTGTGTGTGTATATATATATATATATATATATATATATATATATATATATATATATATATATATATATATATATATACACACACACACACACACACACCCCTTTGGTAGATTTGCCTAGAGGGGTATTTTAGTAATTGTTTGTATCTCCCACAATGCACCACAGCAGAGTGAAGCACACTCCCCAGAATACTTAGATGAAGACTGTTAAAGTCCACAAGGCGCAGCCCCCCCCCCCCCGGAGAGCGCCTGGTGCCAGCGACATCGGACATAAAGGGGTCGTCTCACTTCAAGAAATAGCATTTATCATGTACAGAAAGTTAGTAGAAGCCACTTACTAATGTATTGTGATCGTCCATATTGCCCCCTTCGCTGGCCAGATTCATTTTTCCATCACTCGTTTCCATGGTTACGACCACCCTGTAATCCATCAGTGGTGGTCGTGCTTGCAAACTATAGGTAAAAGCACCGGCCTATGGGTCACTCCCATGGTCTCGGCCATCAGAGAAGCCGGCGCTTTTTCCTATATTGTGGAAGCACGACCACCGCTGATAGATTACAAGGTGGTCATAACCATGGAAGCAAGCAGTGCATAATGTGATGGAAAAATAAATCCAGCCAGTAAAGAAAGCAATATGGAGAATCACAATACATTAGTAAGTGCCTTGTATTCACTTCCTCTACAGGAAAAAAGCCACTTACTGAAGTGAGACGACCCCTTTAAACACTTAAAGGTGGCAATAAAGCAAGAAAACGGAGACCGGAACCAGCACATTTCTCTTTTTTTTTTCTCTATGTCTTAAAAAAATTCATTTTTTTTTTTTTCGCGGATCAACTTTTAGAAATGACAGCAGCAAATTTTCGAGACATAATGTGTTATATAAGGGCCTTCTGACACAGAAGTGGTTAAATATACATCTTGTGGTCACTGTGGAATTGTCTAGACTAGGTATACAAAAAAAAAAAAAAAATAATAATAAAAAAAAAACTGGGGGGGAGGGGGGGGTCACCAACCATATAGCTAAGACTCACGAAGCAACGGTAAAGTAGTTGGTAATTTTTATTATTTATAACTGCCTGTATCGTAACCTAAGTACTGAGTAATTAAATAGAATATATATCTCATATGAAAAAAGCTAAAAGCATCAAGTGCTTCTTCCCGTTCCCCTCCCGACCCTTCTCTTCCCAGTTTTTTTTTTCTTTTCAGTTTGGATTTTCCTCCCTAAACAAAAATAATTCTTTTTTATTTTTTTGGGGACATGTGGAATGCATATCGCCCTCCCCCCTTTGCCCTATTCGCCCGTTTCCCTCCAGGTACCACAAGTTGCCGTCACGTTTTTTTCTCTCTCTCTCGCTGTCGTTCCCAATGGTTTCAGTCAGTGAAATTACCCATCAACACAACAAATGCAATGAGAGAAAATGGTTTAAAAAAAAAAAAAAAATAATAATAATAATGTACAGAAATTTTTTTTTTCCCCCGGAAAGTTCATAAACTGGTCACTTCACAGAAAGACTGCAGAACTGGTCAAGTGTTCGCTTCTAGAAAAGGGTAAAATTTGTAGTGAAGAGGGTCGGATTTTTTTTTTTTTTTTTTTTTAAAACCGCGTTTCGTCACTGGCCCGGCTGGTATGAGCTACGATGGAATAAATTAGCACAAAAATGGAAGAGGTGGAAATCTTATAACTGTTCACTGTTACAGACATAATCCACAAGGTCAGTCACTCTCAATAGTTCGTCCTCGTCCTCCTCGGCTCCCGCCACCTCCTGGCCGCCCCCCATCCCGTTGGAAGGCTGGCTGACGGGGGCTGAAGTGTCCTTCGCGGTTTCGCTTTTTTCGCTCGGTTTCCCGATTAAAGTCTCAATCGTTTTTCCCGGGCTTTGTCCATTCGCGGACGGTAAGTCCACCAAGCTGTAGTCCAACGGGCTGCCATCTTTTGTAACATTTTCAAAGTCATCCTCGTCATCGCTCTCAATCCGGTAGCAAGGCTTCTTGGGCCTTCCGGGACGGCGCTGGCGGCGGGTGGCTTATCCTCTGCAGCAGGCTTGTCCTCTGCCGGCGGCTTGTCGCTGCTGCAGACTTTGGCATCGCCGCCTTCCTCTTCATCCTCGTCGTCCGTCTCGATGCGGTTTAGCCGCTTTCTCACTGGCCTCTCCTCCTCTTCTTCATCCGAGAGGTCATCGTCGGAGCTCCTCAGGCGTTTCCTCAGCAGCTTCTTTCGCACGTTTCGAGGCTTTTCGTTGTCCGAGGCACTAGAAAAGTCGCTTTCTGCAAGATATAACGGCACAGTGTGAGTGTATACTAAGAATCTACATGCATCATATGTCCTAGCGGGAGAGTCACTTGTGGAGAAGGATTTGGGCAACCATAGACCAGGGATGGCCAACCTGAGGCTCTTCAGCTGTTCAAAACAACAACTCCCAGCATGCCCAGACTGCCTACAGCTATCACCCTACAGCAGAGCATCGTGGGAGTTGTAGTTTTACAACAGCTGGACAGCTGCAGGTTGGCCATAGATTAGAAAACAGCACAATGTCCATCAGCTGCTTCTAAAGCCAGCAGAATACAGGCATATATTAAAAGAGGTATGGACTTGCAGGACAGAACAGTTTACAAAGTTTTGGTGCGACCTCGTGGAACACGGTGTTCACTTCTGGGCACCAGGCTATAGAAAGGATTCTCTAATCTCCATTTTATTTTTTCTGGTACAGGACCCTGAAGAAGCTCCTGCCCTCATCATAGACAGGGATTTGCAGCTTCCATCAGCTATTCCTGACTGCTATAGGTAAGGACTTGCTTTATCTGTATTAGTTATCTGCTTATTTTTCTTAAAGGGAATGTGCCATCAGAAACTGGCCTATTGTTTAACCCCCCAACTGTTTTGCCAGAGTGGAGCTCCAGCAGTGGAAAAAGTAGCTAACTGGAGGGGGGAAGGGCTGCTTTAGATGCTGCTACCTCCTGAATGGTAGCATCTAGAAACATGCAACTGATCTTGTTGAAAGCAGACATTCCACACTTTCATACAATACCAAAATGACAGCAATATGTTCAGGACAGAGAAAGATATCACTGATAGAAATCGGGATGCTGTGAATGCAGCTGAAAGTGAAAGTAAAAACAGGTGTTACTCCCGATTATTCCCGACTTGATTTCCAACAGTGATTTCTCCTCTGTTGCTTGGACTTGGCTGTCATTTTGGTCTTGTATGAAAGCCTGACCTGTCAGCTTTCATACAAGACCAGTTGCATGTTTCTAGCTGCTACCATTAAGGAGATATCACCATCTAAAGCAGCCCTCCCCCCTGCAGTTACCTACTTTTCACACTGCCCGAGCTGGACTCGTGTAAAACAGTTAAGTGGTTAAATCAAGTTCTTATGTTAATTTTTTTTTTTATTATTTTTGGTGAGTTTTTTTTTTAAATCAATACGTAGTTTAAAAAAAAAAAAATGAATATAATCCTGCAATTTTCACACCGGCCACTAGGTCCAATAATAAGGTCATGATTTCCTGTTCTGTACGGGTAACTCTTCAGTCTTCATTATCACCACAGGAAAGATTACAATGACACTTGATGTAGATGGGCCGACGAGCAGGAGATTGTCGGGAAGGAGCAGTCGGCTGCTCGTTCAGTGGAGGGTGAAGAGCAGCATTTACATGCAGCGATCTCCTCCACAGTATAAGGGCTCATTCAGACGACCGTATGATATCCGCAAAAATGTGGATCCGTTTTTTTGCGGATTACATACTGACCCATTCACTTCTATGGGCCCCTTTTTTCCATTCCATGGCTCCGCAAAACAAATGAAACATGTCCTATACTTGTCCGTGAAAATCAGGACATAGCCCCATTGAAGTCTATGGGTTCGCAAAAAAACGGAATGCTATCCGTATTTTTGCGGACATCATACGGCTGTCTGAATGAGCCCTAAGAATGAGTGGTTGCTATTGCAGATTTAGGCTACTTTTACACCCTGCCAGATCTGTGCTAATGCTAGCCTGTGTGTGCTGCCGGAGGTCTGGCTGCAGCACGGCAAACACGCTGAGAGGCGGCCGGGCAAAAACTACAGCATGCGGAACGGGGCTGGAGCAGACTTCCAGTGGCACACATGGGCTAGCATTAGTAGCCCAGACTGGCAGATTGTTGGGAACAAGCGGTCCCGATAATTTGCCCATCTAAATCCCCCGAAACACCTCTATATAGATAACACAGGATCCACCGTTCACAGCTTATCTGCTCCCTCCTGACCTCTGCACGGGTCACTGAGCATGCCCAGAAAACCCTCCCATAGAAGTCAGTGGGGTCCCTTCCTGTCCATTGTTTGTATTATCCATGTGGCTCCTGGCCAGTGTGAAAATTGCAGGATTATTTATAATATAAATATACATACATACATACATGGAAACATTAAAAAGTAAAATAAAACTTCACCAAAATTCTAAAAAAAAAAAAAAAAAAAAAAAAAAAACACACCAAAAACTCTAAAAATAAGAAAATAAAAAATGTTTAAAAGGGGTTTTCCAGGATTTTACTACTTATGACCTATCCTCAGGATAGCGCTGTAATGTTCAGTCGGCATTGCGGATTAACGGTAGCGGTGCACACGTCTGCGGGTGGCGTCCCCTAATAATATTGGAAGAAAGGGACCGGCACTCCCTGCAATTAGCTTTTAAGGAATGAAGAAGGCACGGACAGTGCCGAAACGCGTCACAAATGTGGCAATAAATAAGCATTCCTTAAAAGCAAATTGCAGCGAGTGCCGGTCCCTTTCTTCCAATACTGTCCTCAGGATAGGTCATCAGTATCTGATCGGTGGGGGTCCGACACCCAGGACCTCCGCCAATCAGCTGTGAGCACTGCGGCCTTCTCTCAACCTTTCCTAGGCCAGTGACGTCACGTTCATCGATCACGTGGCCTAGGAGCTGCTGAGCGCAATACCAAGCACCTCCACTATACAATGTACGGCGCTGTGCTTGGTGAGCGGGGAGAAGGCAGCGGAGCTCACAGGAGCGCTGGTACCTTCTCAAACAGCTGATCGGCGGGAGTCCCGGGTGTCAGACCCCCACCGATCAGATACTGATGACCTATCCTGAGGAAATCCTGGAAAACCCCTTTAACACAAAATGTGAATGGTGAAACACTCCCTTTACATCTTCATATTCTCTTATCTTAGGATGACATTTCGGTTTTCCATAGAGTTATGGACTCCATGATTTTACCTTACACTTCCCATCCCAGAAGCGATTAATATTATAACCCGAGGGAGCGCGGTGTGTACCGATTACCGCAGACACAGAAGTGTAGAAGGCCCTCTGTCCATAGCCCAGGAGTCAGAAACCCACCATTGCTTTCGGAGCTGGAGAACCTTCTTTTAAGGACTCGTCTCATCTCCTTCCCTCGTCCGTGGCGAGCTCCTCGTTTCTGAGAACCGTCGCTCTCAGAGTCTTCCTTATAGTTGACCTGCCGCTTCTGGTTCCTCCGCGATCTCCTCCGCCGGGTGTCCAGGTAGTCATCACTGTAATCACTGCTGTTATCAGTCTCTGCAGTCAGACACAGAAGCCGGAAGAGGTAAGTGGCTCATCCTAGCCTCACATCAGAGGGCAAAACTCAGCCGGCCTACTCCGATATTACCAGGGGATCAACAGAGTTCAGAGGGGCCGTGAATGTATGTAATACAGAGAACCAGGTGATCTACAGGCATGTGATCCAGTAATAACTGTCCGCCCAGCCTCTTTATAGGAGCTGAGCTGTGATTGGGTGAGGGATGTCTGCAGCAGCAGAATAGTGAGTGCAGCTCTGGAGTGTAATACAGGATGTAACTCAGGATCAGTACAGGATAAGTAATGTATGTACACAGTGACTGCACCAGCAGAATAGTGAGTGCAGCTCTGGAGTATAATACAGGATGTAACTCAGGATCAGTACAGGATAAGTAATGTATGTACACAGTGACTGCACCAGCAGAATAGTGAGTGCAGCTCTGGAGTATAATACAGGATGTAACTCAGGATCAGTACAGGATAAGTAATGTATGTACACAGTGACTGCACCAGGAGAATAGTGAGTGCAGCTCTGGAGTATAATACAGGATGTAACTCAGGATCAGAACAGGATAAGTAATGTATGTACATAGTGATTGCACCAGCAGAATAGTGAGTGCAGCTCTGGAGTATAATACAGGATGTAACGCAGGATCAGTACAGGATAAGTAATGTAATGTATGTACACAGTGACTGCACCAGGAGAATAGTGAGTGCAGCTCTGGAGTATAATACATGATGTAACTCAGGATCAGTACAGGATAAGTAATGTAATGTATGTACACAGTGATTGCACCAGCAGAATAGTGAATGCAGCTCTGGAGTATAATACAGAATAAGTAATGGTGTTAAAAGGTGGACATGGGGTTTTTAACAAGCCTTGCATTGTACTCATGGTGTAAACTGCTAATCTAATTCAGGATACAGACAATAGCCGTGGTATAGAAAGTATTACCAGATGCCTGGCTCTCATCTTCAGAGTTATCGTCGTCATCATCATCATCTGAATACCTCCTCCGGACACTGCGCCTCTTTATTCGCCTACTTTGCCTCATCGGTCGGCTGTAGTGACGGCGCGGTCGGCGAGCACCAAAATCGCTGTCATTAGACTGCTGGTCATCGTCGCTGTCTTCTATGTTCTCATCGGACACGACAAATTCCTCCTGAGAGCTACAAACATGGGTTTTAATAGGGGGGTCCTGAGTGTCAGACACCAGGGCGGCGAGGAGGAAGACTGAAGACGCGCTCACCCTTCACTGATCCGGAACTCATCCTCGCTCTCCTCCTCATCCAGGTTGCTATCACTGTCGAGGTCATTCAATCGCCGCCGCTTCTTGCGTCGTGTGACAGCCCTCTGAGGGCGCTTCCCTTCTTCCCTTTCTCCCTCCAAGATGGTGGATATGTCTTTGCCACGGTGGCCAGTGATGTTAGACATGTCCTTTCCTCTGCCAATGCCTTTATAAAGGGGAACACACACAATACATTACCGAATCAACGTAAAGCGTGAGCTCAGGGTCCAGAACAAGGGGGACGGGGACGTCTCTGTACGTGACATTATTCGCATTTGTAATACCGCCAGGACTGGAAATGACTCACCGCCTCCTCCATCTGCATCCCTGATGTCATCTTCTATCGCTTCATCGATCGCCTCATCGAATTCATCAAACCTGTGAGAGCAGAAGTCCATCTGTAAGTCACTTCAGTCCGCAAAGCACTTAATGAACATTACGTCATAAATACAAGAAACCACAAGGCCACCCCCTGGATTGGGCCTAGCTGTCATGTGACGGTCAGCTTCACACCCCCCCTCGGCAATATTCCTGGGTCACCATAGGAAGCAGTTTTCCCCAGTATTTGGGGATCCTTCAGATGCCCCAGTTAAAGGAAAACTGCAAAAAATATTCAAGAGTTAAAGGGGTTCTCCGAGACTAAAAAATGCCCCCCCGACCCCCCCCCCCCACTGATTCTACTTACCTGGCTCCACGCGCCGCTCCTGGTCCCCTGTGTGTGGATGAAAACATTTGGTGTCGGGGGCAGCCAATGACAGGTGGTGATGGGTACGAGCCTCCTTTGCGTCACCCGCGATGCTAAGGAGGCTCGTCACCGCCTGCCATTAGATGCAGCCCTAGGCCGCCTTCCCCTGACACAGGAGGTTTTCATCCTGGAGAAGCAGCGGCGCAGGGAGCCAGGTAAGTAGAAACAGTGTGAGGGACCCAGGCATATGGGGGGGGTCATTATTTTGTCTTGGATAACCCCTTTAAAAGGGGTATTCTCCTCTCAGACAATGGGGGCTTATCGCTAGGATATGCCCCTATTGCTGATAGGTGCAGGTCCCAAGAACGGAGCAGGGAGCGCTGTGCTTGGAGGACCCCAGGTTTCCCGGGCTCCGGCCACCACCAGGCGCAGCTCCCATAGAAATGAATGGGAGTGCACTGCGCATGCCTGGCCACAGCTCCCATTCATTTCTATGGAGACCACCGAAATCGTGGCCCTATCGAAATGAATGGAGAGGAGTTGCGCATGCGCGATGCACCCTCCTCAATAGTCCTCGCTCCGTTCTTGATATAGGTACGGGCCCCAGTGGTGGGACTCGCACCTATGAGACAAAGGGGGCATATCCTAGCGACATGCCCCCATTGTCTATGATGGAACAACCCCTTTTATGTCCCCAAAAGTCACTGTGACATCTATGGGGACATGGTTTAGGTTAGGTGGAGTAGAATCCAAAAAGGAGGGGCTCCGCGTCCTGTGGCAGAACCAGGACTCCTACCTGTAGCTGATGAACTTCCGGGCTCTCGTCGACCTCCTCTCCAAGGGCTTAGACTTTTTCTTCTTCTTTTCCTCCTTCTCTTGTACCTCCGGCAGTTCCTCTGGTTCCTGAAACATAAAGGCTATTGTGCCATCTGATCCGACATGCGGCAAACACCGCGATGTGAAGAGACAACTTACTTGTGTGGGGATAATGTTCTCAATACTGATTCCGACATAAACCAAGCGCTCTTTCCTGAGAAACAAGAAAATACGTAAAAAACTAATTAGACACATCATATAATGAACTGATCAGCAAGGGAATCGCTCCATTTATGAGAACATGGAGTTCTGGTAATACAGAGCAGAGTATGGATCCGAGAATGGATAGAGGAGAGGGTCTGTCACAGTGTGCTGAGGACCGTAAACCTCTGCTCTCATCACACAAGGTATATCCTACAGAGGCGCCTCTCGAAAAGGGCAAGATACGACTCAGAAAGCAATTACACCGAACACATACAGGCTATATTCTACAGGATAGGGGATAACTACCAGATCGGAGAGCACTCACACCAATCACTAAAACGGGGGCCCTGTACCCCTGAAATGAACGGAGCGGCTGGTTGCACATTCATGTGGCCGCTCCATTCATTTCTATAGGAATTCCAGAGACAGCCGAGTACAGCGCTCTGCTATCTCCAATATTCCCATAGAAATTACTGGAGTGGCCACACGCATGTGCAACCAGCCGCTCTGTTCATTTCAGGGGTACAGGGCCCCCGTTTTTGTGATCAGTTGTGGATAGGGGATAATAGGAAACAACTGGAATACATTACTGATCTTAAGTTACATCCTGTATTATACTCCAGAGCTGCACTCACTATTCTGCTGGTGCAGTCACTGTGTACATACATTACTTATCCTGTACTGATCCTGAGTTACATCCTGTATTATACTCCAGAGCTGCACTCACTATTCTGCTGGTGCAGTCACTGTGTACATACATTACTTATCCTCTACTGATCCTGAGTTACATCCTGTATTATTCTCCAGAGCTGCACTCACTATTCTGCTGGTGCAGTCACTGTGTACATACATTACTTATCCTGTACTGATCCTGAGTTACATCCTGTATTATACTCCAGAGCTGCACTCACTATTCTGCTGGTGCAGTCACTGTGTACATACATTACTTATCCTGTACTGGATCCTGAGTTACATCCTGTATTATACTCCAGAGCTGCACTCACTATTCTGCTGGTGGAGTCACTGTGTACATACATTACTTATCCTGTACTGATCCTGAGTTACATCCTGTATTATACTCCAGAGCTGCACTCACTATTCTGCTGGGTGGAGTCACTGTGTACATACATTACTTATTCTGTACTGATCCTGAGTTACATCCTGTATTTATACTCCAGAGCTGCGACTCACTATTCTGCTGGTGGAGTCACTGTGTACATACATTACTTATCCTGTACTGATCCTGAGTTACATCCTGTATTATACTCCAGAGCTGCACTCACTATTCTGCTGGTGCAGTCACTGTGTACATACATTACTTATCCTGTACTGATCCTGAGTTACATCCTGTATTATACTCCAGAGCTGCACTCACTATTCTGCTGGTGCAGTCACTGTGTACATACATTACTTATCCTGTACTGATCCTGAGTTACATCCTGTATTATACTCCAGAGCTGCACTCACTATTCTGCTGGTGCAGTCACTGTGTACATACATTACTCATCCTGTACTGATCCTGAGTTACATCCTGTATTATACTCCAGAGCTGCACTCACTATTCTGCTGGTGCAGTCACTGTGTACATACATTACTTATCCTGTACTGATCCTGAGTTACATCCTGTATTATACTCCAGAGCTGCACTCACTATTCTGCTGGTGGAGTCACTGTGTACATACATTACTTACCCTGTACTGATCCTGAGTTACATCCTGTATTATACTCCAGAGCTGCACTCACTATTCTGCTGGTGCAGTCACTGTGTACATACATTACTCATCCTGTACTGATCCTGAGTTACATCCTGTATTATACTCCAGAGCTGCACTCACTATTCTGCTGGTGCAGTCACTGTGTACATACATTACTTATCCTGTACTGATCCTGAGTTACATCCTGTATTATACTCCAGAGCTGCACTCACTATTCTGCTGGTGGAGTCACTGTGTACATACATTACTTATTCTGTACTGATCCTGAGTTACATCCTGTATTATACTCCAGAGCTGCACTCACTATTCTACTGGTGCAGTCACTGTGTACATACATACATTACTTATCCTGTACTGATCCTGAGTTACATCCTGTATTATACTCCAGAGCTGCACTCACTATTCTGCTGGTGCAGTCACTGTGTACATACATTACTCATCCTGTACTGATCCTGAGTTACATCCTGTATTATACTCCAGAGCTGCACTCACTATTCTGCTGGTGCAGTCACTGTGTACATACATTACTTATCCTGTACTGATCCTGAGTTACATCCTGTATTATACTCCAGAGCTGCACTCACTATTCTGCTGGTGGAGTCACTGTGTACATACATTACTTATCCTGTACTGATCCTGAGTTACATCCTGTATTATACTCCAGAGCTGCACTCACTATTCTGCTGGTGGAGTCCACTGTGTACATACATTACTTATTCTGTACTGATCCTGAGTTACATCCTGTATTATACTCCAGAGCTGCACTCACTATTCTGCTGGTGCAGTCACTGTGTACATACATACATTACGTATCCTGTACTGATCTTAAGTTACATCCTGTATTATACTCCAGAGCTGCACTCACTATTTCTGCTGGTGCAGTCACTGTGTACATACATTACTCATCCTGTACTGATCCTGAGTTACATCCTGTATTATACTCCAGAGCTGCACTCACTATTCTGCTGGTGGAGTCACTGTGTACATACATTACTTATTCTGTACTGATCCTGAGTTACATCCTGTATTATACTCCAGAGCTGCACTCACTATTCTACTGGTGCAGTCACTGTGTACACACATACATTACTTATCCTGTACTGATCCTGAGTTACATCCTGTATTATACTCCAGAGCTGCACTCACTATTCTGCTGGTGCAGTCACTGTGTACATACATTAACTTATCCTGTACTGATCCTGAGTTACATCCTGTATTATACTCCAGAGCTGCACTCACTATTCTGCTGGTGCAGTCACTGTGTACATACATTACTTATTCTGTACTGATCCTGAGTTACATCCTGTATTATACTCCAGAGCTGCCACTCACTATCTGCTGGTGCAGTCACTGTGTACATACATTACTTATCCTGTACTGATCCTGAGTTACATCCTGTATTATACTCCAGAGCTGCACTCACTATTCTGCTGGTGCAGTCACTGTGTACATACATTACATTACTTATCCTGTACTGATCCTGAGTTACATCCTGTATTATACTCCACCCTACACTCACTAATCTGCTGGTGCAGTCACTGTGTACATACATTACTCATCCTGTACTGATCCTGAGTTACATCCTGTATTATACTCCAGAGCTGCACTCACTATTCTGCTGGTGCAGTCACTGTGTACATACATTACTTATCCTGTACTGATCTTAAGTTACATCCTGTATTATACTCCAGAGCTGCACTCACTATTCTGCTGGTGCAGTCACTGTGTACACACATACATTACTTATTCTGTACTGATCCTGAGTTACATCCTGTATTATACTCCAGAGCTGCACTCACTATTCTGCTGGTGGAGTCACTGTGTACATACATTACTTATCCTGTACTGATCCTGAGTTACATCCTGTATTATACTCCAGAGCTGCACTCACTATTCTGCTGTATGACAATGCAACTCTGTTCAAACATAATTATTTTTGATTGTTACATGTTTTTGATAAAATAAAAATGTTAAAAATAAATAGTGATATTTAATAACTTGTCGCACCCAGAGCTTCACTGCGCCCTATAACCCCTTTTTAACCATCTGAAATGGCCACACATCCACCTTAATGGGGTTCAGCAAATAGCATTTATTATGTAGAGGAAGTTAATACAAGCCACTTACTAATGTATTGTGATTCTCCATATTGATTCCTTTGCTGGCAGGATTCATTTTTCCATTACATTATACACTGCTCGTTTCCATGGTTACGACCACCCTGCAATCCATCAGCGGTGGCCGTGCCAGTACACTATAGGAAAAAGCACTGGCCTACGCCCACAACCACAGACCCAAACACCAGAGAGGCCGGCACCATTTCCTATAGTGTGCAAGCAGGACCACCGCTGATGGATTGTATGGTGGTCGTAACCATGGAGATGAGCAGTGTATAATGTGATGGAAAAATGAATCCAGTCAGTAAAGGAAGCAATATGGAGAATCACAATACATTAGTAAGTGCCTTGTATTAACTTTCTCTACATAATAATGCCATTTGCTGAGGTGAGATAAAGAGATACAGAATGATATCAAAGAACAATTGACAACCCGGTAACAGTAAGGGGGCGCTCTACCTTCTCTCCGCTCGCTCTTTCTTCTTTAGGACGACATCTAGATTCTGTAACTGCTCCTCGAGCTTCTCGCATAGTAATTTCTGTAGCAGGAATAGATGACATTGATAGATTAGTCCGGTGGATCCATCCATCTCTGGGTGGTACCTAGCTTGCCGTGCACGAAGGGCAGCGACAAAATTTCAGGCTCCGCACATGTCAAGCTCCACCCCCCCGGTCCCTCCATAAAACCCTGGTGACATTGCCTATACTGTCTGGGAGTGCTGTGCACAGAACCTCCAGTGTATCCCTAGCTTCACTCTGCTCTTCCCCTGCCTCCTACCAGTAAGGGTACAGCTAAACGGTGACGTGTCACGTGTCATATCATGTCATCACTGTGAAAGGGATCTCAATACAACATGCTGCAAAAGTCGTAAAAAAATCCAGGCATGCTGAATTTTGTGTTTGCAACTTCTCATCCATTGACTTTAATGGAAGCCGCACGTGCTTCGCCTGAGACTTGGCTGGGTTTTCACTGCCAAAACACAGTTCAATAGTGCCACACGACAGTACACATTTTTGTCTTGCATAACTTTCTGTATACGGTCCCTTAAAGGGGTTGTCCAAGTTATTTTTTTTGTCCTTTGTAGGTTTCTAACTAGGCAAATGTAAAGGCTTTTCAATGCACTTTAACTTCACTTCACTGAGGGTCACATGACCTGTGACGTTTGCTTCTCTCCCTGCTCTGCTGCTGTTTCGGGCACAAGCCTGAGAGATCAGATAAGAGTCTGCACACAAGACGTCACTGTGCAGGCCACGCCCCCTGCACTGCCGGCTGCTGCTGCTCTCTCCCTGGATTCTTTCAGATAAGATTTTAACCCCTTCAGCCAGCACAGACTCAGGCTGAGAAGCTGCAGGCAGCGAGGAGACAAATGCTGGACACAGGAGCTGACAGACTAGAGAAGATCTGCAGATCTTTGCACAAGAATAGGTAGGAGGAAGATCCTGTGTGCATCAGTAATGTCATTATACAGCTGGGACTTGTAGTCCTACACATACAACATGCTGCTGAGTATCCTAGCAGGCAGACATGTCACTCAGGGCAGCACTTGCATTCACTCCCTTTGCAGAGCAAGAAGGGGAAGAGATTGTTGTTATTGCAGGTAAACAAAAGCCAGAAGAGAAGCAGGGAAATGAGGAAATATTTTTTTTTTGCCTAAAACTTGCTCAACTTCATTATATATTGCTGCCCATCAGATTTACAGTGCTATTTTTTGTTTTTCAAAACTCGAAACAACCCCTTTAAGACTGACAGGGAGAAACGTATCAGGCAGGAGAGACGGGCTGAAGCTGCATCACATTCAGACTCTGCCAAGTGAGTCAGTGAACAGCAATTCTGTGCGGTCCATCACCGGACACGCAAAACAGGGCAAGTGCCGTGTGATGAGACCCCGCCCCCTCTGTCTGTGCAAAGCTAGAGACATGATGGGAAAGAAGAGCAAGGAATGAAGATGGCAGATGGTACACATCCACTAAAACAGACATATACAAGAGCCTTTACGTTATTCTATAAGCCCCTGCTACAGCTATGCCTGAAGTCACCACTTGGGGGCGCTCACTGCATACCATTTATAGATTCAACGTCAAAATCTGGGAGCTGTAACGTCTATAAGGATACAGTATTTTATGAGAATTTGCAAATAACGCGGGACCTAAAAATGAAGTTGACGATAGCAGGACAAAGGTGGTTCATGTATTCTGATGGGATAGGCGCGGTCAGCTACGTACGTGTTGGCACGGTGGGCAAAACCATTCTCCATCAGGAATTATCATCAGAGGCGGCCGGAGGCAGGCTGTATGGTACCCGCTGTCACAGGAGTCACACAGCAGAATCTGGGGAGGAAAAAGACATAAATCACATAAAGGCAACAACATAAAAAAATGCCATGTACAGCACATGATGGGAAGGGGTTAAAGGAAACCTGTCAGCAGGAAATTCACGGATAAACCAGGCACAATGGCTTGTAGGGATAGCTCTGCTGAATGTAATGATACCTTTCACTTAGCGATCTGTTGCTTTATTTTGGATGGCAAGTACTATCAATTCATATGCAAATGAGCAGTTAAGTGCACAGAGGGCGGGGCCAAGCCGCTCTGTGCATCCTTGTTCCTCCTGCTTCCTCTATCAGCCCCTCCCTCTCCTTTATTGACAGGGCCAGGTTCTTGCCTGGCTTCAAAGTAAATTTCCTCTTAAAAATTCCCTTTAAGAGTATATTCATCCCCACTACCACCCCCATCATTCCGGACCACGTCACATGTAGCGGGTAGATGACACTTACCAGCTCGGGGTGGTTGGGAAGGCCACATTTCTTGCACGGTTCATCATCCTCCCCTGGAACGCCTTCCTCCTTCTCCTCTTCTGAACCCTGCTCCGAATCCTCCTCGCTGTCGGACTCCTCCGTTTCCTCTTCGCTGGAGGATTTACGTTTGCGCCGAGAACGGGAGCTGGTCCAGCGGGTCCTCCGCCTTGGTCTGGATTTCTGTGTAGTCGTTATAATGATAAGTACACCCCCCCACATTCACAGCAGTCTGGATGAATAAGCTACAATTGTGTGTATGCAGCAACTATGCAGACCTATTAGTCGCCATGGTTACAGACTACAACAGTGTGTGTAGTCTGATCATGTACTGGAATAAATCAGTAACAATATGTTTAACCCTTTCCATTTTTTGCATTTTCGTTTCACACTCCCTGCCTTCCAGAAGCCATAACTTTTTTATTTTTCAGTTTACATACCCATAAGAGGGCTTGTTTTTTGCGGAACAAGTTGTACTTTCTAATGGCGTGATTTAATGTTGCCTAGGATACAGTGGGAAGCAAAAAATTCCAAATGGGGTGGAAATGGGAAAAAAAAAAAACCTGAAATTCTGCCAGTTTTATGGAAAAACTTACCCATGACCGCCGTTCACAACGATACCACAATCATATCCATCGCCGTATTCTGAACCCCATAACTTTTTTATATTTACATCTACAGAGCGGTGTGAGGGCTCATGTTTTTGTAGGATGATCTATAGTTTTTATGTATACCATTGGGGTGTGTATGACTTTTTGATTCAATTTTTTTTTTGGGGGGGGGAGGTAGGTAGATGAAAAAAGAGCAAATCGTTCATTTTGATCTATTTTCTGTTACAGTGTTCACCGAATGGAATAAATACTTTTATATTTTAATAGTCTGGGACACAGAATTATTTTTTATTGTTTATTTTTATTATGGGTAAATGAGAACGATTTTAATTTTTATATTTTTTCACACTTTTAAACATTTTGTTTTTAGATTTTTAAAGCCACCTGGGGGGGCTTTTCTCATACACTAGTGTGATTTAAAGAGGACCTTTCATGGGATCATGGGTTACAAACTGGTATGCTTACCAGATAGGGCGGCCCCTACAGATGCCAGCACTTTTTTTTATTCCTCCCTTCCGTCTCTGTCTCCCCCACTGTTTTTCACGTGCTGTAACGCTGTCCAATCGCAGCGGAGAGAGTCACAGCCAGGAAGAAAAAAAAACAGCTCTCCTTCTCCCTGCCTGTGTCGCTCTCCGCTGCGTTTGGACCACGCTACAGCCAGGGAGAAGGAGACATCCATTGAGAGACCCGGCCGTCTCCTGCTCCCTGTACCGATATTCTAAATTAACATATTAGGCACCACAATCAACACGAAACACGGCGCCGGAACGGAGGAATATTTTAGAAAAAAAAAAAAAGTGCTGGCATCTGTAGGGGCCGCCCTATCTGGTAAGCATATCAGTTTGTAACCCATGATACCATGAAAGGTCCTCTTTAAAGAGGATCTCTCCCCCCTCCTGAAATTACGGTTTTAATAGTTTCATGCATTCCCCATGTAACAACAATTCTGGAGCATCTGTTCTTATGTCTCTATGTTGTGCCGTTCCTTTATTATTTGCACTAGAAGTTATGAATGAATTGCTATCTGCCTTCAGTAAGGGAACAGAGGGGAGGTAACATGTTGGGGGCGTGTACCTGCACTGTCTGAACATGACAGCACTGATTGGATAGAGTCAGTCTGTGCAGGGACACACCCCCAACTGGTCACCTCCCCTCTGTTCCTTTACTGAAGGCAAATAGCAATTCATTCACAACTTCTAGTGCAAATAATAAAGGAATGGCACAACATAGAGACATAAGAATAGATGATCCAGAATTGTTATTACGTGGGGAATGCATGAAGCTATTAAAACCAGGGCTGTGGAGTCGGTAAGCCAAAGCCCCGACTCCTCAATTTCCCCGACTCCGACTCCTACTCCCTCATACATGAAGCATGTTTAAGTGATAACTTTAAACAAATTTGCATAAAATCAATAGTACAGATAAGTCATGACAAAAACAGTTTGTAATCTATCAGGCTTCTCTGGGTACAGCTCACTAAGGGCCTGATCAAACGTGTAGCTAGAGGTTCAGCACATGGGGGGGGCGAAACATACTTGAGTGGGCCCCCCACTTATTGGCTTCCCAAACACACGTTTCCAACTTCACAGGCACATACTACTAGTTGTGGTTATAATACTGTATTAGCAAGATGACTATATAAACTGCTAGATCATCTATGCTGTTAAGTACAGTACAATAGACTTTCTACATACCCTACTCTAAATACTCTACCACATAATGCAGGAAAATATAGGAGTAATAGGAGTAAAAAACAAGGGGACTCCTATGTTAAAGGAAATCTGTCCCCAGCTTTTACATCACTAAACTAACAGTCCCTTGCCCCCATCAGACCTCAGATCAGCAGAATGTGCCCCCATCAGACCTCCAATCAGCTTATTGTGCCCCCATCAGACCTCAGATCAACAGAATGTGCCCCCATCAGACCTCAGATCAACAGAATGTGCCCCCATCAGACCTCCAATCAGCTTATTGTGCCCCCATCAGACCTCAGATCGCTTAATGTGCCCCCATCAGACCTCAGATCGGCTTAATGTGCCCCCATCAGACCTCAGATCGGGCTTAATGTGCCCCCATCAGACCTCCGATCAGCAGAATGTTCCCCCATCAGCAGAATGTTCCCCCATGAGACCTCCGATCAGCAGAATGTTCCCCCATCAGACCTCCGATCAGCAGAATGTGCCCCCATCAGACCTCAGATCGGCTTAATGTGCCCCCATCAGACCTCCGATCAGCAGAATGTTCCCCCATCAGCAGAATGTTCCCCCATGAGACCTCCGATCAGCAGAATGTTCCCCCATCAGACCTCCGATCAGCGTATTGTGCCCCCATCAGACCTCACATCAGCGTATTGTGCCCCCATCAGACCTCACATCAGCGTATTGTGCCCCCATCAGACCTCACATCAGCGTATTGTGCCCCCATCAGACCTCACATCAGCAGAATGTGCCCCCATCAGACCTCACATCAGCAGAATGTGCCCCCATCAGACCTCACATCAGCAGAATGTGCCCCCATCAGACCTCACATCAGCAGAATGTGCCCCCATCAGACCTCACATCAGCAGAATGTGCCCCCATCAGACCTCCGATCAGCAGAATGTGCCCCCATCAGACCTCCGATCAGCAGAATGTGCCCCCATCAGACCTCCGATCAGCAGAATGTGCCCCCATCAGACCCGATCAGCAGATGCCATCAGCCCGATCAGCAGAATGTGCCCCCATCAGACCTCCGATCAGCAGAATGTGCCCCCATCAGACCTCCGATCAGCAGAATGTGCCCCCATCAGACCTCCGATCAGCAGAATGTGCCCCCATCAGACCTCCGATCAGCAGAATGTGCCCCCATCAGACCTCCGATCAGCAGAATGTGCCCCCATCAGACCTCCGATCAGCAGAATGTGCCCCCATCAGACCTCCGATCAGCAGAATGTGCCCCCATCAGACCTCCGATCAGCAGAATGTGCCCCCATCAGACCTCCGATCAGCAGAATGTGCCCCCATCAGACCTCCGATCAGCAGAATGTGCCCCCATCAGACCTCCGATCAGCAGAATGTGCCCCCATCAGACCTCCGATCAGCAGAATGTGCCCCCATCAGACCTCCGATCAGCAGAATGTGCCCCCATCAGACCTCCGATCAGCAGAATGTGCCCCCATCAGACCTCCGATCAGCAGAATGTGCCCCCATCAGACCTCCGATCAGCAGAATGTGCCCCCATCAGACCTCCGATCAGCAGAATGTGCCCCCATCAGACCTCCGATCAGCAGAATGTGCTACCATCAGACCTCAGATCGGCTTAATGTGCCCCCATCAGACTCCATAATGGAAGCGCTCACTTGTATTCGCCTGATTGTACTAAGGCCATCCCTGCTGGGCCCCCCAGAAGTATTGGGCCCAGAGCATCGCCTCCCCCCCCCCAGTAGCTACGCCTCTGGGCCTGATGTATGAAAACTGTCTAGGTCTAAGACTTTTTTTTGTTGCCCATAGCAACCAATCAGAGCTCCCCTTTCATTTCTCCAGAGCACTATATGAAATGAAAGGGGAGCTCTGATTGGTTGCTATGGGCAACAAAGAAACTTCTACACCGAGACAGTTTTCATACATAAGGCTCTAGGTGTTTTACATCAGCAGATAGAAGCCATGAGAGCAGCTAACCTCTCCAAACATGAGCTCAGAGGAAACATAAAGCATACAGAGAGAACATACACTGGACATAAAGGGCAGTACACAGTCACCTCAACTAAAAGCCTAAATCCTTACATCAGGAATAGAACAGACATTTATAGGACATTTCATCATTTTCACAAATTCTTATAAAAATATATTCAGCACTTATTGCACTGAACTAAATGTACTAATTCATTATATATTTTAGGAGTCGGTCCATTTTATTCCGACTCCACCAAAATGGTGACCGACTCCGACTCCACAGCCCTGATTAAAACAGGTATGTCAGGAGTGGTGAGAGGTCCTCTTTAATACATTAGTGAATGGGAAATTCAGTATATTACAATGTACGCAGGCTCTGGCTTATAACAGCTTCCCCAATCTCAGCGCAGGGAAGCCGTTCGGGCTCCTGGGGACATCCGCCTCAGATGTCGTGGTCACAACTGACCATTACATCCTAGGGGTTAAATGTCTGCAATTTGCATTGTTAGCTCTGCTCCGGGTGCCATCTTTAAAGAGACGACATGCATGGTGCATGTAGTCAAGAGGTTAAATTACTGTAGCTCTGCAAAAATGCTGAATACACAAAATGGTGAGAGTTTGTTTCTTTTTAAATCAAGACTAGATGTAAAGTAGTTTGCAAGATTGAACACATCCTTGAAGTAACATCTCCAGGGTAACGTACCTTCTTTGTTTTCTGGCTTGCTTCTTTTTCAGACTTCTTCTCTTCCTCCTCCTCCTTTTCTGGTTTGGCAGGAGGAGGAGGAGGAGGAGGGGATCCTTCCTCTTCGCTCAGCTTCTTCTCAGGTTTGCGGACTTTAACTTCCGCAACCTTGACCGATGGACGGGATATCCGAGGAGACCGTCTCAGCCTCCTTCCGATGTTTTCCTCCACCTCTGCATCCTCCGCGTCTTCCACGGCCACGTTTTCCACGGGCAGCTCCGGCCTCCTCCTCTTGTTGGAGATCCGGATGGTCAGCTTTATGCCGTCCTTCTGCCGCTCTGACGTCATCTCCTTACCCTCCGAGCCGCTGTTCTCCTCTTCTGGAATTGCCTTCAGCTTACTTTTATTTCTGGAGACCAGCGACGGCTTCTCTGAAGTTTTCTCCTGATCCTCTTCTGCAGCCGCCTCAGGTTTCTCATCTGCACCTTTAGACTCTGAAGCTTCGCTCTCCTTCACAGCCGTCTTACGTTTGCTCCTCAAGGGGAATGATTTCTTCTCCTTTACCGTCTCCGAGGGCTTCTCATCAGTTTTGGCTTTCTCGGTAGACTCGGGCTGTTCTTTGTCGGGTTTCTCTGGTTCTTTAATGGGTTTCTCTGGTTCTTCACTGGGCTTCACCGATTCTTCACTGGGCTTCCCCGATTCTTCATTGAGCTTCTCCTTCTTGGCTGCAGAACTCCTGGAGGAAGATTTTTTAGATACTGCCAATTTTGCTTTTGTGGCTTTATTTTTTCCATCTTTCTCCTTGGCTTCGGGCTCTTTGCTGCCACCGTCTTCAAGCTCTTCCACTTTTTCATCTGGAGCATTTTGCTCTGTCGTCGGTGACACTTTTTTCTCATCCTTGGTCTCAGACACAACCTTGACGGTCTCGGATTTACTTGTGTCTTTTTTGGACCCAGTCTTCTCCTCAGCTGACTTTTCTTTCTCAGAGTCCAGTTTCTTTTTGTCATCATCCACCTTTGGCCCTGTGCTCTTTTTCCTCGAGTCCCCTTCAGTTGATTCTAGCGTCGAGGACACTTTGAGAGAAGATCCTTGCACCGGCGGCGTGCGCCGGTCGTTGCCGTGGTCTGTGACGCTTTTCTCCAGTCCATCTACCAGATTAGTTTTGCCGTTCTCCTTAAGTTCTTGTAAACTCTTTATAACACTTGAATTTCTCTGCTCAGACATAACACTGTTCTCGTCCTTCGTGCACTCGATGACGGATTCCCTCTGAGCACCGGCGCCGTCCTCGGCCTGGTCTACTTTCGCTTGTGTACTTTATCACTGCTCACTTCTCCGTTGACCAGTTGCTTCCCATCGGCAGCAGTTTTCGTACCGTCCTCCAATTTCCCCTCCTCCTTCTGTAGCAGCTCTTTCGTGGGAGTTTTCGACTTGCAGATCGCCGCTTTAACCGAGCTGTCGAAGTCTTCGGTTAGCTTGATCTCCCGTTTCTTCAGTGGGATCTTCGCCTGCTGGTCATTCTTCAGTCTCTCCGTGCCCTCCGAGGGTTTTTCCGCGTGTTCTTCCGTACGCTTGACGATGACGGAAACTTCGGTGCGCTCAGGGTCTTGGGGTGAAGGGGTCTTCTCGGAGCTTCCTTTGGATTCCTTCGAGTCTTTCAGCTCGGTCTTCTCTTCCTTAATCTCCGATTTCAGAGGCCTGATGTTCTCCTTGAAGGAGTCTTTTTCTTTGGCGGTTGGTTTCCCTTCTTCTGTGTCTGAGGAAGGTTCAGTTTTTATTTCGCTGCTCGTTTTCAGGGGTCTTTCTCCACCGATTTTGCAGCTGCTGCCGTTCTCGGTTGGAGGGTCGCTCGTCTGCTTGTTCACCACATCCAGCTTCTCATTCATTTCAACGTCTTGTGCAGGTTTTTCTAAAGGAGGAGAAGAAAACATCATGAAATTAAAGGGACTGTCCGGTTTGCAAAGACAATTTTAAAATACCTCACCAGGCCCTCCGACCAAACTACCTACCTACTCTTACTCTAGCGGACCCCAGACCTCAATGCATTGCATGAACAGGACGTTAACCCAGTCCTGCCCTGGCGCTAGGTAATTGATGCAAAGCACTGGAGATGCTCAATGCAGGGATGGCGTGGGATCGGGAGCCAAATGCGCAGCAATGGCAGGTATCAACTGCAACTCCTATTCCGACCATTTAAAGGGGTTGTCCAGGATTTTACTACTATCCTCAGGATAGGTCATTAGTATCTGATCGGTGGGGGTCCGACGCCCGGGACTCCCACCGATCAGCTGTTTGAGCTCCTGTGAGCACCGCTACCTTCTCTCAGCTCACCAAGCACAGCGCCGTACATTGTATAGTGGTCATGCTTGGTATCACACTTGGTATTCACTTGAATGGGGCTGAGCCGCTCCTAGGCCATGTGACTGATGAACGTGACGTCACTGGCCTGGGAAAAGCTAAGAGAAGGCCGCGGCGCTCACGGGAGTGATGGTGTCTTCTCAAACAGCTGATCGGCGGGGGTACCGGGTGTCAGACCACCACCGATCAGATACTGATGACCTATCCTGAGGATAAATCATCATTAGTAAACTCGGAAAACCCGTTCAACTCCTTGGATGCCAGGGTATCCAAGTGGTTACACAAGTACACGAGTGAGGAGTCATCAAGGCCTGTAGGTCTGACATGTACAGACCCTGTGTAAAGCTTGTCATAAATATTAGATATCTGTCGGCCCAACCCGCCAATTTTGAAGGGAACGTCCAGACTTCCATACCTGCACTCTCCACCCGAATTGGGGGGAAAACCAGGGTTTTGTTTTGTTTTCAGGGGAGAGATGCCGGACATGAGACCTTGTAGAAGTGGTTTACAGCACCCTCGTTGAGGGTCTACATGTTACAAAGCATCTACGACACTGCTGCACTGACAGGAAGGGTTGTCATAAGGACATCAGATTACACACGCTGGTAGTTTACAGGTAATAAGCACTGAGAGCCTTTTAGATATTTCTAGTAGTCGATCCCCTAGACAGGGTGGTCCAGAAGTGACTGACGCTCAGCTTCTGTTCTTACAGTGAAAGCCGCTCCCCAGTGTTATGGGGCAGTCATTACTGAGACACAAATGACACATACCCCCATCATCTTCTTTCTTAACATCTTCCTCTCCTGGATTTTGAGATGAATTTTCTTCTGGTTCAGATTTCTTCAGTAATGCAGGATCTATTTGTGCTTTCAGAAGTTCCAGGATCTCTGCCAAATCATTTCTGGACCTAAACAGAACCATTAACACTGCAGAATTACAGCATGCATTATACTCCAGAGCTGTACTCACTGTGTACATACATTACTTATCCTGTACTGATCCTGAGTTACATCCTGCATTATACTCCAGAGCTGCACTCACTATTCTGCTGGTGCAGTCACTGTGTACATACATTACTTATCCTGAGTTATATCCTGTATTATACTCCAGAGCTGCACTCACTATTCTGCTGGTGGAGTCACTGTGTACATACATTACTTATCCTGTACTGATCCTGAGTTACATCCTGTATTATACTCCAGAGCTGCACTCACTATTCTGCTGGTGCCATCACTGTGTACATACATTACTTATCCTGTACTGATCCTTTGTTACATCCTGTATTATACTCCAGAGCTGCACTCACTATTCTGCTGGTGCAGTCACTGTGTACATACATTACTTATCCTGTACTGATCCTGAGTTACATCCTGTATTATACGCCAGAGCTGCACTCACTATTCTGCTGGTGCAGTCACTGTGTACATACATTACTTATCCTGTACTGATCCTGAGTTACATCCTGTATTATACTCCAGAGCTGCACTCACTATTCTGCTGGTGCAGTCACTGTGTACATACATTACTTATCCTGTACTGATCCTGAGTTACATCCTGTATTATACGCCAGAGCTGCACTCACTATTCTGTTGGTGCAGTCACTGTGTACATACATTACTTATCCTGTACTGATCCTGAGTTACATCCTGTATTATACTCCAGAGCTGCACTCACTATTCTGCTGGTGCAGTCACTGTGTACATACATTACTTATCCTGTACTGATCCCGAGTTACATCCTGTATTATACTCCAGAGCTGCACTCACTATTCTGCTGGTGCAGTCACTATGTACATACATTACTTATCCTGTACTGATCCTGAGTTACATCCTGTATTATACTCCAGAGCTGCACTCCCTATTCTGCTGGTGGAGTCACTGTGTACATACATTACTTATCCTGTACTGATCTCGAGTTACATCCTGTATTATACCCCAGAGCTGCACTCGCTATTCTGCTGGTGAAGTCACTGTGTACATACATTACTTATCCTGTACTGATCCTGAGTTACATCCTGTATTATACTCCAGAGCTGCACTCACTATTCTGCTGGTGGCAGTCACTGTGTACATACATTACTTATCCTGTACTGATCCTGAGTTACATCCTGTATTATACTCCAGAGCTGCACTCACTATTCTGCTGGTGCAGTCACTGTGTACATACATTACTTATCCTGTACTGATCCTGAGTTACATCCTGTATTATACTCCAGAGCTGCACTCACTATTCTGCTGGTGCAGTCACTGTGTACATACATTACTTATCCTGTACTGATCCCGAGTTACATCCTGTATTATACTCCGGAGCTGCACTCACTATTCTGCTGGTGCAGTCACTGTGTACATACATTACTTATCCTGTACTGATCCTGAGTTACATCCTGTATTATACTCCAGAGCTGCACTCACTATTCTGCTGGTGGAGTCACTGTGTACATACATTACTTATCCTGTACTGATCCTGAGTTACATCCTGTATTATACTCCAGAGCTGCACTCACTATTCTGCTGGTGCAGTCACTGTGTACATACATTACTTATCCTGTACTGATCCTGAGTTACATCCTGTATTATACTCCAGAGCTGCACTCACTATTCTGCTGGTGCAGTCACTGTGTACATACATTACTTATCCTGTACTGATCCTGAGTTACATCCTGTATTATACTCCAGAGCTGTACTCACTATTCTCCAGGTGCAGTCACTGTGTACATACATTACTTATCCTGTCCTGATCCTGAGTTACATCCTGTATTATACTCCAGAGCTGCACTCACTATTCTGCTGGTGCAGTCACTGTGTACATACATTACTTATCCTGTACTGATCCTGAGTTACATCCTGTATTATACTCCAGAGGCCTCACTATTCTGGTGTACAGTCATGGCCAAAAGTTTTGAGAATGATACAAATATTAATTTTTACAAAGTCTACTGCTTCAGTTTTTATAATGGAAATTTGCATATACTCCAGAATGTTATAAAGAGTGATCAGCTTAACAGCAATTACTTGCAAAGTCAATATTTGCCTAGAAAATGAACTTTATCCCCCAAAACTCATTTCAACATCATTGCAGCCCTGCCTTAAAGGGACACTATCGCAAACAAAAATTTTTTTTATATGTTTTACAACATAACAAAAGCAGGTTTTAACATAATGTATTTTTCAAATTGTGTACATGTTTTTTTTTTATTCAGTTTTCTTGCCTTACATGGGGGCTGCCATGTTGGAAGTAAAGTGTGACAGTCTGGGTTTACAACACAATGGCACCTCACTTACGGCAGGCATGTACATAGGTTTCCTCAGTCGCTGCCGACCCTATAGAGAATGAATGGAAGACGTGAGCCCGCCCCTGTGATGACACCAGTAACTCATAGCCAGGTCCTCCCTCCTTGCTGCTGGGGGAATCCCACTGTGCCTGCTCCTCACTCCTGCAGCAGCGTCCTTGTCTTCATTAGGCTGCCTGTTCTAAATTCTATGGCAGCTCACCCCAGCAGTGCAGACAATGTTTGCTGAGTGTACTGCTGGGGTGAGCGGCCCAGGACTCAGAAACAGAGTAGATGGAGGTTCTTGGGGCTGTAGGACCTTAGTGATGTAATCGGCCATGTGACCAGTGGGGGAGGAGCCTGAGGAGCAGAGATCTGTGTTTTTGTAACTAAGCCATTGTCTCATCTTATCTTGCTGAAGCAGTGATGTCACCGCTGAAGGTGTGAATTGGTGATGTCATTGGTACCACCCACTTTTTCGCAGCATGCCTACTTACAGGTTGCTCAAAGCCTCATTTGGCCAGCAGAGCTCCCCCTGGTGACCAAAGATGGTAAATCTGGTAAAATCTAATATTTATTTCTAATATTTCACACATTGGAATTTTTATTTATTTATTATTTATTTCTTACAAATATATAATAGATTTTTTTAGCATAAATAAAATATAGAACAGGTTTTTGTGATAGATTCCCTTTAAAAGGACCAGCTAACATCGTTTCAGTGATTGCTCCATTAACACAGGTGTGGGTGTTGATGAGGACAGGGCTGGAGATCAGTCTGTCATGATTAAGTAAGAATGACACCACTGGACACTTTAAAAGGAGGCTGGTGCTTGGCATCATTGTTTCTCTTCTGTTAACCATGGTTATCTCTAAAGAAACACGTGCAGTCATCATTGCACTGCACAAAAATGGCCTAACAGGGAAGAGTATCGCAGCTAAAAAGATTGCACCTCAGTCAACAATCTATCGCATCATCAAGAACTTCAAGGAGAGAGGTTCCATTGTTGCCAAAAAGGCTCCAGGGCGCCCAAGAAAGACCAGCAAGCGCCAGGACCGTCTCTTACAAGTGTTTCAGCTGCGGGATCGGGCTACCAGCAGTGCAGAGCTTGCTCAGGAATGGCAGCAGGCAGGTGTGAGTGCATCTGCACGCACTGTGAGGTGGAGACTCTTGGAGCAAGGCCTGGTCTCAAGGAGGGCAGCAAAGAAGCCACTTCTCTCCAGAAAAAACATCAGGGACAGACTGATATTCTGCAAAAGGTACAGGGAGTGGACTGCTGAGGACTGGGGGAAAGTCATTTTCTCTGATGAATCCCCTTTTCGATTGTTTGGGACATCTGGAAAACAGCTTATTCGGAGAAGACGAGGTGAGCGCTACCACCAGTCTTGTCTCATGCCAACTGTAAAGCATCCTGAAACCATTCATGTGTGGGGTTGCTTCTCAGCCAAGGGAATCGGCTCTCTCACAGTCTTGCCTAAAAACACAGCCATGAATAAAGAATGGTACCAGAATGTCCTCCGAGAGCAACTTCTCCCAACCGTCCAAGAGCAGTTTGGCGATCAACAATGCCTTTTCCAGCATGATGGAGCACCTTGCCATAAAGCAAAGGTGATAACTAAATGGCTCAGGGAACAAAACATAGAGATTTTGGGTCCATGGCCTGGAAACTCCCCAGATCTTAATCCCATTGAGAACTTGTGGTCAATCATCAAGAGACGGGTGGACAAACAAAAACCTACAAATTCTGACAAAATGCAAGCATTGATTGTGCAAGAATGGACTGCTATCAGTCAGGATTTGGTCCAGAAGTTGATTGAGAGCATGCCAGGGAGAATTGCAGAGGTCCTGAAGAAGAAGGGTCAACACTGCAAATATTGACTTGCTGCATTAACTCATTCTAACTGTCAATATAAGCTTTTGTTACTCATAATATGATTGCAATTATATTTCTGTATGTGATAAAAACATCTGACAAACACACATAAAAACCAGAGGGCAGCAGATCATGTGAAAATAGAAGATTTGTGTCATTCTCAAAACTTTTGGCCATGACTGTATTATACTCCAGAGCTGCACTCACTATTCTGCTGGTGCAGTCACTGTGTACATACATTACTGTGTACTGACCTGACTATGCACTTCCAGGTGGAGCCGTCCTGGTCGTCCTGCTCCTCGATGTAGACGCGGATGTTGTGGTCCTGATCCAGTTGATACCAGTACATTAAGCCGTCTTTATCGCGCCCTATGGGCTGGACACGCATGGCGTCGGCATCCTCTTCATTGATGGCATTTTTAAACTTCAGATTGTCATCAAACTGACATTCACATAAGTGCTGGAAGGAGAGAAGGTGTGAGTACAGCGCCACCCTCTGTCCATGCCACGCTACAGCAGACGATCAGTCATAGGAGGATCTGGTCAGCAGTGAGGCTCTGCAGCACTTTGAATACTACAACACTCAGTATCCCCCAGCAGTGTAAGGCTGGGAGTTGTACTCTGTACCTCTCAGTAGTTGTACACCCCCCCCCCAGTAATCAGGTCCCAGCTGTAATGTCAGCATAACAAATTTCTGGAAGCATATCTATTCTGTATCATTGCCTTTTGTTTTTCAAGATCTCTGCTTGCAGTCACTGACCGAATGATCCTTCCTGGTCATGTGACAATTACAAGAACAGAGTGTACTGATACACTGTAACAAACGGTCACCTGACCAAGACAAATTCTTATTCCCTGGAAGTGAACAATGAAGGCTGCCATTCACAGACAGAAAGCAGAGATATAAGAACGCCATAAGGATATTAGAAAGGTGCAAGACTGTTCATCTAAAAAGCAGAGTACATTCTGACAGGACTCCTAGGAGAGACCGTGAGAGTCCAGATTAACCCCCTCCACACTGGATGACTGACGGCTCGACCTGTATCAGAATGTCAATCATTGTGTGTGGGCGGAGCAACCAGGACTCTCAGTCTCTCCCAGGAGTCCTGTCTGGACTTTCTCCCTGCATTACATCCGGATCTCAGACAGGAGCAACAGAAATCACCTGAAAGCTTCTTTAAAAGGTTATTCCCATCTCAGACAATGGGTGTATATCGCTAGGATATGCCCCCATTGTCTTATAGGTGCAGGACCCGCACCTATATCGAGAATGGAGCCCCCAAAGTGAAGGAGGGTGCACTGCGCATGCGCAGCTGCCCTCCATTCATTTCTATGGGGCCGCCGAAAATAGCCGAGTGCTGGCTCGGCTACTTCCGTCGGCTCCATAGAAATGAATGGGAGCGGTGACCGCGCATGTGTGGTGCGCTCCCATTCATTTCTATGGGAGCTGCGCCTGGTGGTGGCCGGAGCCCGTGAAACCTGGGGTCCTCCAGGTGCGGCGGTCTCCCCTCCAATCTCAATATAGGTGCGGGGACCTATAAGACAATGGGGGCGTATCCTAGCGATATGCCCCCATTGTCTAAGATGAGAATAACCCCTTTAACCTCTTAAAAATTGGACAAGTTTTTGTTTTCTTCCTCCCCACCTTCCAAGAGCCATCATTTTTTTAGTTTTCCATTGACGGCTTGTTTTTTTTGCGGGACAAGTAATTTTATTTTTTTTTTAACGGCGTCATTTAATTTACCATAAGCTTGAAATTGAAAAGCCTCCACTGCGTTCACTGTGCGCTAAAAATGACATGATGTCCTGTGGGTCAATACAGAGATCCTAAATTTGTATAGTTTTTATTTTGTTTTACCAATAAAAAAATTTTAAATTGCTAGGGAAAAAAATTAAAAAAAAAAAAAAGATTTTTTCTTAGCATCGCCATTTTCTGGCTTTACATTTCCATCTATAGAGCTCTATGAGGCTTGTTTTTTGTGGGATGAGCTGTAGTTTTTATTGGTACTTTTTTTTGGGGGATACCTACAACTTTTATTCAGTTTTTTTTTGTGGGTTTTTTTTTCCCACTGTGCAGGGGAAAATTTTAAAAGTTCAGACATTTTCAGATGTAGCAATACCCATTATATTTATTTTTATTTGTCAAATTGGGAAAGCGGGTGATTTGAATTTTTTTTTACCCAACTACTTTTACCCCTCTTAGAGGGCTGGAACCTGCAATATTCTGATCGCTTGTCCCATAGACCACAATAGAACTTTATTGTGGTCTATGGGATCCTGACGCTCTGCCTGCTGAGCACTGCCTCACATACGGTATTACAAGACGTTAACCATGACAGACTTGGAAACCTTAAAGAAGAACTCCCGCAAAAATTATTCTCTGACCTGTTAGAAAGGTGCATGATATAATCTGTAGTGAATGTCATTTTCTTATCAGTGACTGTTTCTGTGAGTAAAAACCTCTCTTCTTATTGTAGCTGGGTCATGTGACCAACTCCCTGACCTCCAACTGACCCAGGACAGAAAGCCAGTAACTGCTCTATTCATTCCTATGGGAGCCTCACTTTCAGTCTCATAGGAATACATAGAGAATTAGACTTCCTGTCCACACATAAGTCTATGTGTGAGTTGGTGGGTCTAATTGCTGGTCACATGACACAGATAAGAAACTTCAGGATGATACAAGTCAAAAATTCAGACACTGGTAAGAAAATGACATTCACTACAGATTATATCATGTACATTTCTAGCAGGACATGGAATAAAATTTTTGTCGGGAGTTCTTCTTTAAGCAGGCCCCAGGCTGTCATGGTAACAGATCGGAGCCCCGCAATTTCGGTGCAGGGGCTCCAATCGGAAGGCAGAGGAAGCCCCCAACTGGTCACTGTGGCCAGGTGCCGGCTGCATTGTACAGCTAGCACCCGCCGTGTATGGAGCACGCTCAGTGCAGCAGCTCACTCCATACATTCCCTTAAAGGGGTATTACAGTTGGATAAAGTTTTCCTCTGATAGAAATTCATGCCGCACACGTGTGCAAACGGTTGCTTTGTTCTTTGCAGGGGGTATAAGGCCCCGTTCTCATGATCGGTGGGGGTCCTAGCAGTAGGAACCCCACTGATCTAATAGTTATCCCCTATCCTGCGGATAACTTTAGTCAACAGGAATTTCCCTTTAACCACCTGTCTTGCAGGAGTCCAGCCCGGGCAGTGTGAAAAGTAGCTAACTGGAGGGGGGAGGTAGTAGAAAAGTAGTAACTGGAGGGGGGAGGTAGTAGAAAAGTAGTAACTGGAGGGGGGAGGTAGTAGAAAAATAGTAACTGGAGGGGGGAGGTAGTAGAAAAGTAGCTAACTGGAGGGGGGAGGTAGTAGAAAAATAGTAACTGGAGGGGGAGGTAGTAGAAAAGTAAGTAACTGGAGGGGGGAGGTAGTAGAAAGTAAGTAACTGGAGGGGGGAGGTAGTAGAAAAGTAAGTAACTGGAGGGGGGAGGTAGTAGAAAAGTAAGTAACTGGAGGGGGGAGGTAGTAGAAAAGTAAGTAACTGGAGGGGGAGGTAGTAGAAAAGTAAGTAACTGGAGGGGGGAGGTAGTAGAAAAGTAAGTAACTGGAGGGGGGAGGTAGTAGAAAAGTAAGTAACTGGAGGGGGGAGGTAGTAGAAAAGTAAGTAACTGGAGGGAGGAGGTAGTAGAAAAGTAAGTAACTGGAGGGGGAGGTAGTAGAAAAGTAGCTAACTGGAGGGGGGAGGTAGTAGAAAAGTAAGTAACTGGAGGGGGGGAGGTAGTAGAAAAGTAGCTAACTGGAGGGGGGGAGGTAGTAGAAAAGTAGCTAACTGGAGGGGGGAGGTAGTAGAAAAATAGTAACTTGATGGGGGGGGGGGAGGGGGTAGTAGAAAAGTAAGTAACTGGAGGGGGGAGGTAGTAGAAAAGTAAGTAACTGGAGGGGGAGGTAGTAGAAAAGTAAGTAACTGGAGGGGGGAGGTAGTAGAAAAGTAAGTAACTGGAGGGGGGAGGTAGTAGAAAAGTAGTAACTGTAGGGGGAGAGCTTCTTTAGATGCTGCTATCTCCTCAACGGTAGCAGCAGCAGCATGCAACTGGTCTTGTCTGAAAGCTGACAGTCCAGGCTTTCATACAAGACCAAAATGACAGCTAAAGTCCAAGCAACAGGGGAGAAATCACTGATAGAAATCAAGTCGGGAATAATCGCGAGTAAAACCTGTTTTTACTTTCAGCTGCATTCACAGCATCCCGATTTCTATCAGTAATATCTTTCTCTGTCCTGAACATATTGCTGTCATTTTGGTATTGTCTGAAAGCTTGGAATGTCTGCTTTCAACCAAGACATGTTACATGTTTCTGGCTGCTACCATTCAGGAGGTAGCAGCATCTAAAGCAGCCCACCCCCCTCCAGTTAGCTATTTTCCCACTGCTGGAGCTCCACTCGGGCAGAACAGCTAGGGGGTTAAGCATAATCAAGTACATGTATAAAGGGTTAAAGGGTTTGTCCAGGATTAGAAAAACATGGCTGCTTTCTTCTAAAACCAGCGTCACACCTGGCCACAGGCTGCGTCTGGTATTGCAGATCAGCTCTATTAAAATGAATGGGGCTGCAGTACCAGACGCAGCCATTTCACGAGTGTGGTGCTGTTTCGGAAGAAAGCAGCCATGTTTTTTAGATTACGGACAACCCTTGTAAGGAGGTTTAGGGTTAGAGTTTAATTTGTCTTTGAAAATGGCAGGGAAGCTATCAGAATGACAGAGGAAAGCTCATGGTCCTAAACCTCTCCATTCCAGTGGCGACGCTCCATCCAGCGTCCACAGCGCTGCTCCCGGTGAATACCGCAGTAACCGGCTCCATCCACTGCACCCCAGACACCGCTGGGTAGTACTGGTGCCAGAGCTACTCTGAAACGGCTGATCGACCGGGTGCAGGGTGTTGGGCCCCTGCCAATCAGATGCTGACAGCTTATCCTGAAGGTAGGCCATCAATACGAAAATCTTGGATAACCCCTTTAAGTCCTCTGCTGACGCCAGCTTTAACCATGTAACACCACTAAGGACACGCCCCAAAGCCTGACAGTAGACTTACCTTCAGCATCCCCACTTTACACTCCACGCTCATCTCCTGGTACCCCTTCTTCTCCAGCTCCCAGGCCCACGTGCTGTTGTAGTCCTGACAAATCTGGGGAATACAAAGAGCAACAATTACACACAGTCCTGAGCAACATTAGAAAAAAACAGCGCCCCCATCTGTCCACAGCTTGTACTGCAGCATGGCCACATTCACTTCAATGGTGTTGAGCTGCAATACCAGACACGACCTGTAGACAGGGGTGGAGCTGTCTTTGGAAGAAGGCAACCATGTGTATCTAATCCTGAACAAACCACCAGAATCTTAAAGGAGTTGTCTCACCTCAGCAACTAGCTTTTATCATGTAGAGAAAGTTAATACAAGGCACTTACTAATGTATTGTTATTATTATCCATATTGCCTCCTTTGCTGTCTGGATTCATTTTTCGGAATCAAAGCTTTTTAGTCCTCAATTTCAAGATCTCTGCTAGATGTCAGTAAATAGAAACCTCGTCGTCTACATCCAGGGGCTAAAAAACTGGTCCAGACACTGTACTTGTCACAGTCTGGACTCCTGAACTGCGCTGATACATTGTAACAAACCATGTCTTTACCTGTCAGAAGACAATCTAGACTGGATACAAATGTGACAGACCCTCAGCCGAGAGACGTATTAGAGCTATACAGGTTTTTAGTCCGAGTGTAAAGAAGAATATTCCCATTCACTGACAGCAAACAGAGTTTA
Organism: Rhinella marina; assembly: GCA_900303285.1. NCBI lineage: Eukaryota > Metazoa > Chordata > Amphibia > Anura > Bufonidae > Rhinella > Rhinella marina. The sequence continues at coordinate 167,499 of ONZH01028920.1, forward strand.
ACAAAAGGTAAGGAATTGGGAAAAAAAAAAAGGGGGGGGGGGTGTCCCGTTTACTTTGTACAATTATTATTATTATTAGTACATCAACAGAAAATGAGATCCCCTTTAACCCCTCATGACCTGGCCTATTTTGTGCCTCCAGAACTGAGCAATGGGGGGGGGTGGGGGGAAATAAAAATCCTCCATTATTTTTTTTTTCTGCGTTGTGCACAATGCCGTATTAATAATTAGAGTGTTATTTTTTCCTGTGGGTTGTTATAATTGCAGCGCTACCAAAGCTTATTTTCTATATATTTCTTTAACCTCACTTTTTCCCTCCTCCTCGGGGACCTGACGCTGTGATACTTTGATCGCTTCCATAATGCTCAGTCACATTAGGCTGGAATCACACGTGCAGTTTTTGGAGCCAAAACCAGAGGTGGATTTAGAAGGAATGGACAACGAGAGGCCTCCACCTCCGTCAGACTCCTTAGATGCAGATGTTGTTACTGAGGCGTCTAAGGCATTAAATGCACGGTATCGGAGAGAACTGCCGCTACTGATGGCACAGCAGGGGGCAACGTCACGTCCAGATGCAGGAACAGCTCAACCCCTTCCCACGCTGAGATCGGGGGCAGGCTGTTCGTTCTCTGTAATAGCCTGGGTCTCCTCTGAAGGAACGCACAGATGTAGTTCCTGTGAAGTCCTGCTGGTGGTAGGGGCCCATAGGAACATGGCGACTCTCATACACTGCAATTCATGGAAGTGCAAGGAAGAAGCGATCTGAAGATTGCATAGTCAAAGTTATATATATATATATTGAGGAGGAGGGGAGGGGCTGTGCCCACTGCCATCAATGTATATAATTTAGGGGTTCTAGCTCCATAAGGGGGCTAATAGTTATTATATAAAAAGGAAAAAAAAAAACAAAAAAAATATTAAAAGTTTAAAATCACCCCCTTTCCCAATTTTAAATATCAAAATATAAACACAATAAGAAAAATATTAGGTATCACCACGTCCAAAAAAGTCAGAACTATTAAATTACTAAAAAATATCTCTGATGCCGTGACAGAAAAAAACAAAACAAAACAAGCAATTCGCAATTTTTTAGTCATCTTGTCCCCCCCCCCATAAAATTTGGATAGGAATGTTCTATTATGGGCCGGACGTTCCATAAAATGCGGAATGCACACGGCTTTTTTAGTGTTTTATTTTTTTTTTTTTGCAATAATTTTTATGGTATCGAAACGGAATCAAAATTTTGTTATGATGACAACTCGAATAAAAAATAAAATAAAATTTATATATATATATATATATATATATATATATATATATATACATACACACACACGTTCAAATTGCCCCCTTTCACTATAATAAATTTTTTTTAAAAAACACCTGTATTATTACTGTAAGGCTCCATTCACACGTCCTGTTTTTCTTTCCTGATTCGATCCTGATCTGGATCCATTCAATGGGTCCTGAAAAAATCAGGATCGAATCAGGAAAGAAAAACAGGACGTGTGAATGGAGCCTAATGGAAACATTTTTTTAAATGGCTGATTAAAGTGATCAAAAAGTCATACACACTCCATACCAATAAAAACTACTAATTGCCTCACAAAAAAGAGCCCTCACACAGCTCCATAGATATAACTATAAAAAAAAAAAAAAAAAAAGAAGTTATGGGGGTCAGAATATGGTAAAGCACAGAAAAAATGTTTGTTTTTTTTTCACAAAGTTTTAACTTTTAAATTTTTTTTTTTTTTTACCCAAGTACTAAAACACAAAAACGATATAATCGTACTGACCCGGTGGTGACCCAGGTCAGTTATACCGCACAGGAAACATCGTAAAAAAAACAAACAAAAAAAAAAAACCATAAAAACTACAGGCCGTATTATTATTTTTTTTTGCATTTGAATTTTAAAATTTTTTTCCCCCCAAGCATGCAGTATTACATGGTGCCATTAGAACGTACAACTTGTCCCATACGGCAACGTGAACGGAAAAATAAAACCTATACATTGTATAGCGGCCATGCTTGGTATTGCAGTTCAGGTCCATTCACTGTAATAGGACTGAGCAGCTCCTAGGCCAATGAATGTGACGTCACCGGCCCAACCTCTTCGAGCAGCTGATCAGCGGGGGGCTCCGGGGAGTCAGACCACCGCCGATCTGATACTGATGACCTATCCTGAGGACAGGCTATAAATATCTAACTCCCAGAAACCCCTTTAATGTGAATTTACAAAAAAAATGAGCAAATCTGCAAGTCCTCTCCAGTTTCCCCACAGCTCTAGTTTGCAGCACATGGCGTCGTCTCTCTCTGAGCAGTGACCTGAGGGTCTCATCTCTCTGTAGACGTCTCGCTCGTCCTCACACATGTATGTGACATAGCAGCAGATACTCGCCTAGAAGCGGCATGGCGTTAAGGATATCATGAGGCTTCCTACCTTGACCAGGTATTTCTCCCATCTGTCAAACGTGACCGACTTTCCAATTTTCCTCATGAGCTTCAAGTGGAGTTCGACCAGCGCCCGGGACACTGCGGGGAGAGGGGAGAGATGGATCAGATACGAAATGGCAGAAGGTTTAGCAGTATAAAGCAGCTTACAAACCATGGGGTCCACCTGCAGAGAAGGGTGTGTCAAAGGAAAGCCTGTGCCAGGACCAGAACCTCCCAATACACACACAGGCCTGAGCTGCTGCAGAACCTCCCAATACACACACAGGCCTGAGCTGCTGCAGAACCTCCCAATACACACACAGGCTTGAGCTGCTGCAGAACCTCCCAATACACACACAGGCCTGAGCTGATGCAGAACCTCCCAATACACACAGCTAGCTGCTGCAGAACTCCCAATACACACACAGGCTGAGCTGCTGCAGAACCTCCCAATACACACACAGGCTGAGCTGCTGCAGAACCTCCCAATACACACACAGGCCTGAGCTGCTGCAGAACCTCCCAATACACACACAGGCCTGAGCTGCTGCAGAACCTCCCAATACACACACAGGCTTCAGCTGCTGCAGAACCTCCCCAATACACACAGGCCTGAGCTGCTGCAGAACCTCCAATACACACACAGGCCTGAGCTGCTGCAGAACCTCCCAATACACACACAGGCTGAGCTGCTGCAGAACCTCCCAATACACACACAGGCTGAGCTGCTGCAGAACCTCCCAATACACACACAGGCCTGAGCTGCTGCAGAACCTCCCAATACACACACAGGCTGAGCTGCTGCAGAACCTCCCAATACACACAGGCTTGAGCTGCTGCAGAACCTCCAATACACACACAGGCCTGAGCTGCTGCAGAACTCCCAATACACACACAGGCCTGAGCTGCTGCAGAACCTCCCAATACACACACAGCCTGAGCTGCTGCAACCTCCCAATACACACACAGCTGCTGCTGCAGAACCTCCCAATACACACACAGGCCTGAGCTGCTGCAGAACCTCCAATACACACACAGGCTGAGCTGCTGCAGAACCTCCCAATACACACACAGGCTTGAGCTGCTGCAGAACCTCCCAATACACACACAGGCCTGAGCTGCTGCAGAACCTCCCAATACACACACAGGCTTGAGCTGCTGCAGAACCTCCCACACACACAGGCCTGAGCTGCTGCAGAACCTCCCAATACACACACAGGCCTGAGCTGCTGCAGAACCTCCCAATACACACACAGGCTTGAGCTGCTGCAGAACCTCCCAATACACACACAGGCCTGAGCTGCTGCAGAACCTCCCAATACACACACAGGCCTGAGCTGCTGCAGAACCTCCCAATACACACACAGGCCTGAGCTGCTGCAGAACCTCCCAATACACACCACAGGCTGAGCTGCTGCAGAACCTCCCAATACACACACAGGCCTGAGCTGCTGCAGAACCTCCCAATACACACACAGGCCTGAGCTGCTGCAGAACCTCCCAATACACACACAGGCCTGAGCTGCTGCAGAACCTCCCAATACACACACAGGCCTGAGCTGATGCAGAACCTCCCAATACACACACAGGCTTGAGCTGCTGCAGAACCTCCCAATACACACACAGGCTGAGCTGCTGCAGAACCTCCCAATACACACACAGGCCTGAGCTGCTGCAGAACCTCCCAATACACACACAGGCCTTGAGCTGCTGCAGAACCTCCCAATACACACACAGGCCTTGAGCTGCTGCAGAACCTCCCAATACACACACAGGCCTGAGCTGGCTGCAGAACCTCCCAATACACACACAGGCCTTGAGCTGCTGCAGAACCTCCCAATACACACACAGGCCTGAGCTGCTGCAGAACCTCCCAATACACACAGGCCTGAGCTGCTGCAGAAACCTCCCAATACACACACAGGCTTCAGCTGCTGCAGAACCTCCCAATACACACACAGGCCTGAGCTGCTGCAGAACCTCCCAATACACCACAGGCCTGAGCTGCTGCAGAACCTCCCAATACACACAGGCCTGGGCTGCAGAACCTCCAACACACACAGGCCTGAGCTGCTGCAGAACCTCCCAATACACACACAGGCCTGAGCTGCTGCAGAACCTCCCAATACACACACAGGCTTCAGCTGCTGCAGAACCTCCCAATACACACACAGGCCTGAGCTGCTGCAGAACCTCCCAATACACACACAGGCCTGAGCTGCTGCAGAACCTCCTAATACACACAAAACTGACATCTTATATGAATAGATCAAAGAGAAGTTCTGCAGCAGCTGAGGTGCATATTTTGAGGAATATTATACCCCACTATTATACAAATCAGTCTGGATTCAATCTTATTTACTAGTGATCTGCAACCCCTGGCTCTCCGCCTGTTGCAAAACTACAACCCCCAGCATACCCTGACTGTGGCTGATCAGGGATTGTTCTACAGAGGCAACGTCTTGACAAATCTTATCTAATATTTAGCATTCACATATTCGCTATAACTCAGGAGACACTCCACTAATACACATCCAGTCACAGGTTCTATTGTAGCAACTCTTATACAAATTGTTTCAGTTCCTAAACATTTGCAAGATGTCAGTGAATGGAACCTTTCTTATTTACAACCACAGGCTGAAAATATGCATCTTTAATTGTGAAGATTTGTAGGTAAACTATACGGCCTGACTGATACATTGCAGCAAAGCATCAGGACAGGGGAGAGGTTTGCGCTGCTGATGGAGGATTCTCTAGACCAGGCATGTCAATGTCAACCTCGTGGCCCTCCAGCTGTTGCAAAACTACAACTCCCAGCATGTCCTGAGAGCTGTAGGCCGTCCAGGCACGATGGATGCTTTCGTTTTGCAACAGCTGGAGGGCTACAAGTTTGACATCAACGGCCTAGATAGACTGTAACCATAACAAACCCTCAGCTGTGAACAGCATTAGGTTGTGCGTTTCAGCTCGAGGATGTAAACACGAGATCTCAAACTCGTGGCCCTCCAGCTGTTGTAAAACTACAACTTCCATCATGCCAGGAGAGCCTACAGCTATTGGGGCATGCTGGGAGTTGTAGTTTGGCAACAGCTGGAGGGCCACGAGTTTGAGATCCCTGATGTAAACGATAAACATCCCCATTGAAGAGATTAAACTAGAAAAGCAATGAAAGCAGCGCAATTCGAAGCGGGGGCGTCCATGAGGAACATGATGGTGGACGGTGTATGAATTTAAGGCCTCATGCACACGTTCCGCTTTCTATCCTTTTTTCAGGATCCTGAAAAAGGATAGAAAAAAAACGGACCCATTCACTTGTATGGGCGACGGACAGGCATCCGTTTTTTCACGGATGCCTGTCCGTTCCGTTTTTCAGATCCTTTATCACTGGTGCATGTCCCATTTTCATCCGTTTAAACGTGACGGATGGCTCCATTGAACTCTATAGGAGCGTCCGTGAAAACGGATGGAAACGGGTATGTATCCGTTTTCCATCCGTTTTCACGGATAGGTTGCTTGGAGACACAGAACCAGTCAGAACCAACCTAAACTAAAAAAAACGGATCCGTTTAAACGGATGGAAAACGGATCCGTTTAAATGGATGGCAGTCCCCTTTAACGGATGAAAAACGGATTGAAAAATACGGACCGTAAAAACGGAACGGTGGCAGACGGAACGTGTGCATGAGGCCTAAGAAGCACACGACCATAGAAAGACTGTTCTGAGAGCAGAACAACAACCAGACACAAAGAAGATACAAAGTATCAGATGGAGAAATAAAACAAATAAAAAATACAACAAACAGTAAATATATTATCAAGGATACAGCTCCACTAGTGTCACTTCAGAGGTAACAAGTGGATTCAAACCCCCAACGTTTGCATAGATCTCGACCCCCCTCAACAAGATTGGTACCACAGGGGTATACAGCAGCAAGAGAGGCGCACAGCACTGCTATATATGGATCAGAATTGCTTAAATTTCCATCCCCTGGATCTGGGTGTCAGAGACCTCCCCCAATCATTTCCTCCTCACACAACAGCAACCAAACAATTCCCAACTTCCAACGTCGACGAATTTCAGAGGAGCGGCCACCTTGGGGGTTTACTCATTTAAGAATTCTGGATTATTGAGATAAAAAGACTCCTTCCCTCCCACCATCTTCCCTGGAGACTTCTGGCTGGTAGTAGTTCTTCACTCACTTAAAATATGGAACAAAACAAAAAAAAACATTAAAAAAAATTAAAAACGCAGAAAGGCTGCGGAGGGCGCTATAACATAGGATTAGTGCTGTGCATCAGCCGGTCAGAATCATGGCATAGGTTTAGTGTAAGAGACTGGAGTGCAGGGCGCCGGAGGGGTGGGAGTACTGGGTGACAGAAAAGCTACTGGTTAGCGATGATGGCAGGAGATGGGTTCTAGGAATCAGACTGGGCAGAGGCATTCTGGGTACAAGAGTCGGCTGGAAACGGGTTCTAGGTTTTCACCTAGGAAGGAGATGGATTCTAGGAACCCAACTTGGATAACAATGGCTATAATAGACAGGATCTAAATACCAGAATTGGATAATGATGGTGAAAGGAATTGGGTTCTAGAGTTAAGACTTGGTTAGTTCTACGAGGAGGAAGAAGGTGGGTTCTAGGTACATGATTTGCTAGTGTATAGGCACGTTCTAGGTACAATCCTTGACTATTGATGAAGGAAGGAAATATGTTCTACATATTAGTTTTGGTAAGTGGGTGATGGCAGGAAATGGGTTCTAGGAATCAGACTGGGCAGAGGCATTCTGGGTACAAGAGTTGGTTAGAAACGGGTTCCAGGTTTTCACCTAGGAAGGAGATGAATTGGATAATGATGGTGAAAAGAATTGGGTTCTAGAGTTAAGACTTGGTTAGTTCTACAAGGAAGAAGGTGGGTTCTAGGTACATGATTTTCTAGTGTATAGGAACGTTCTAGGTACTATCCTTGACTAGTGATGAAGGAAGGAAATGAGTTGTACGTATTAGTCTTGGTAAGTGGGTGATGGCAGGACATGGGTTCTAGGTAGAGATGAGCGAACGTGCTCGTAACGAGCACTATACCGCTCGGCTCCCCTGCGCTCGCATGGGCGCAGGCAGCCGCTTCCGTCGGGTGAGGAGGACGGAAGCGGCTGCCTGCGCCCATGCGAGCGCAGGGGAGCCGAGCGGTACAGTGCTCGTTACGAGCACGTTCGCTCATCTCTAGTTCTAGGTATAAGACTTGGTCGGTGGCAGAAGAGAAGTTCTAGATATTAGACTTGGTGATGAAGGCAGGTTATGGGTTCTAGGCACCACATTGATGTAGAAAGGCCACAAACTAGAAAAAAGTTTCAGGATGAGACTGGTTGGTAGAAGGTTGAGACAGACACGGTTGGGTATAAGGCAGTTGAGTGAGATGGTCTTCAGCCCGTGTCTGAAGGAACATAGTAGTCAGAAGGAGATATGGTCACTGATGGTAACACAAGCGGGAGATATATACCATGCATATCATTAATATCATTTTGATAATCAAGAACCTATGAGAAGTTTTCTAGATATTCTAACCACTACTCATGGCAGAAGAAAGGTTGTTGGTATTAGGTACTCAATTACATATACATGAGGCAGGTAGCAAACAAGACACAGCAATGGTGGCAGGTTTAGACAGGTTCTAGATCAATGACAAGAGAGAGGACAGTTCTAAAGCGATGGAGACATGCAGCAGTATTTTCTTGGCAGCAAGACATTGATGGAGGATTAAGATTAGTTCTACGTGAGAGAACTAGAAAGCTCTAGGTATCGGACGTCATGAAAAGATGAGGTTGGACAGTGATGGACATATGGTTCTGGTGGGGTTCTAGATTTTAGACATGTGCAGATATGGAGAGAGGAGAAGGCGAGTGAAAAAAGGTGATTGGTTCTAGTTAATGGACTTGGAGGCAGAGGTTGGGTAACTAGGTATCAGGCATGGTTGATGGCAAAAGATTTTAGGTATCAGATTAGTCATGTGGAGGAGGCAGCTCTCGTTACTGGACTTAGTGACAGAAGCAGGAGATAAGTTCTAGGTATTAGACAGTCATGGAGGCAGGAGACAGGTTCTAGGCATCAGCTTCAGTGATCGGTTCAGGAGATTGGTGTTATGTATCAGACCTAGTAATGAAGGCAGGAGATGGATTCTAGGTATCAGACCTAGTGATGGTGGCAGGAGATTGGTGGTAGACCTCATACTTAGTCATGGAAGTAGGAGTTGGGTTCTAGGCATCAGAATTAGTGATGGATGCAAGAGAAAGGTTCAGTGAATAAGACTTACACATCATGGGTTCTAGGTATCAGACTTGGTCAGTGGTGGAGACAGGTCGGGTTCTAGGCATCAGACATAAGAGTTTTAAATATCTGGCTTGGTTGGTGATGTAAAAAATATTGTGATTAGGAATCAGACTTAGTGATGGGGGAAAACGGCTCTAGATGTCAGACTTCATTATAGAGGAAGAAGTGTTCTAGACATCTAACTTGGTTAGTGATGGAAGCAGGAGATGAATCCTAGCTATGATTGGGTGCAAAGAGATTGGTTCTATCAGACTTGGTCAATAATAGAGGCAGGAGATGGTTCTAGGTATCATGTTTGGCTCATAATGCAGGCAGAAGATAGGTTCTAGGTGTGACGTTTGGCTAGTGATGCAGGAGACGGGTCTAAGTATAATGTTTGGCTGGTGATGCAGGTAGAAGACGGGTTTTAGATATGGCATTTGGCTGGTGATGCAGGCAGGAGATGGGTTCTAGGTAAGATGTTTGACTGGTGTTGCAGGAGATGGGTTCTAGGTATGATCTTTTGGCTGGTGATTCAGGCAGATCGGTTCTATGTATGATGTTTTGGCTGGTGATGTAGGAGGTGGGTTCTAGGTAAGATTTGGCCAATAAAGCAGGCGGATCAGTTCTAGGTATGAGGTGTTGGCTGGTGATGCAGGCAGATCGGTTCTAGGTATGACGATTGGTGATGCAGGCAGATCGGTTCTAGGTATGACGATTGGTGATGCAGGCAGATCGGTTCTAGGTATGACGATTGGTGATGCAGGCAGATCGGTTTTAGGTAGGATGTTTGTCTGGTGATGCAGGAGATGGGTTCTAGGTAGAATGTTTGTCTGGTGATGCAAGAGGTGGGTTCTAGGTAAGATATTTGGTGATGCTGAAGATGGGTTCTAGGTAGGATGTTTGGCTGGTGATACAAAAGATGGGTTCTAGGTAAGATGTTTGGCTGGTGATACAAAAGATGGGTTCTAGGTAAGATGTTTGGCTGGTGATACAAAAGATGGGTTCTAGGTAAGATGTTTGGCTGGTGATACAAAAGATGGGTTCTAGGTAAGATGTTTGGCTGGTGATACAAAAGATGGGTTCTAGGTAAGATGTTTGGCTGGTGATACAAAAGATGGGTTCTAGGTAAGATGTTTGGTGGTGATACAAAAGATGGGTGATAGGTTTGAGATGGGTTCTAGGTAGGATGTTTTGGCTAGGACGTGAAGATGGGTTCTAGGTAAGTTTTGGCTGGTGATGCAAGAGGGTGGTTCTAGTAAGATGTTTGTTGGTGATGCAGGAAGATGGGTTCTAGGTAAGATGTTTGTCTGGTGATGCAGGAGATGGGTTCTAGGTATCAGGACATGGATGCTGGAGTGAGGATGGACACCAGACCATGTGATCATTATGGCGGCCAGCTCCATAGAGATCCGGCTCTGCACGAAGCATCCCGGAGCTCTATGTCCCCCCAGCTCCCCGTACCCCAACATCCAGCATGCCCCTCCTCCCCCCCCGGGTCCCCGCTCCTCCCCCTCACCTGCTCCGGTCTCCTCCAGTGCTTCTTCCAGCTCCGGAAACGTTAACTCGGGCAGATCCAACACGGCCCCGTACCGCTCCAGAAAAGAGCACACCACTGCGAAATCCGGCCATAATCCCGCCGAGGACCCGGGAGCGGGAGCCGGGGCAGGAGCTAGGTCCTCTGGCGCCGCCGGAGCCTCCTCCGCACCAGCCTCCGCCATCTTGGAGTATGGGGGGGGGCGGAGAAAGAGGGCGGGAGCGGAGGAGAGAGAGAGAGGAGAGCACTCCTCCCCTCCCCGCTACTAGACCAAGCTCAGCCTCCCGGGCAGCAGCGGTGACAAGCGGCTGAAAGTGCACCCGCAAAACAACGAGGCGCCCCGGTTCTATCACTGCTCCTCCTCCTGCCCGGAGCACATATCCCACAATACACCGCGCCCGGGGACCCCCTCTGGTCCCGTCCCCTTCCTCTCTATGGCCACTCCCCCTTAGCTGAGGAGAGTGCTCAACACAACAAAGGGACTTGCATTTCTTCCTTCTTTTTTTTTCTTTCAAATAAACTTTATTGCTTTTTCAACACGTCCATCATCCTATTCACGTTCATTAGAAGCAGGGGGGACCACCGGTCACCGTGCGCTACAGTCAGTCTTCACGCGGAGTCGCGGCGCCGTGCAGTCTCTCGTGAGCCTGTAGCGGTTTAGTTCTCACACTGAGACGTATCCATCTCTAGTGTCACATTTTGAAGCGCGCTTCCCTCCCGCCTCCAAAGCTGGTATGGTCATGGGCGGAGCCAGCAGTCCGCCGACCAATAGGAGAGCGCGGTAAAGGGTATAAATAGCAGTGTCTGGGAGAGAAGCGTCACACATGAGCGGTGTGTGAGTGGGGTGGAGGTGAGTTTTGAGGTTAGGAGGGGGGGTCCCTGGTGGCGTCAACTGTTGCTTTGAACGTTATTATTTTAACTAGTTATCACCCGGGGAGTTGGCTGTCAAATTTATCGGTCATCCTTTGATTTTTTAAAATAACTTTTTGCTTTCATTAAAGAGGCCTTTTAGGTCGTTCACACAGAGCGTCTTTGATTTGCATGCTGCAAGCTCCTGTCTCTGCTTTGTAGGAATAGTAGCTCTGACTTGACTACCACAAGCATGAGAAAAACTCTGCAGTGTGGCTGGTGACGGATCTGGATCCGTCATAAGCCGCCTATAGACTGCCATACTGTCCTCTGATTTTTTTTTTAGGGTGGCCATGGATCAGGTGCTGTAGGGGTGCTATGCCATACAGCGGCGCCCACTGGTTTGTAATAGACTGTACTGGTTTGTACAGGGCGTTTATGTTGTATTGAGATATTAGGGTTGTATGAGCCACACTAATCCAGAAATATCATCAACTGCAGCTTGCTGATGGTTTCCTTGGTGCAGATAAATGAGGCTGGTGTTGGGCAGGTGTAGCCTCCCTTTTACAGGGGCAGTCAGGGTTTGAAGTCCATATTTGCTGACCCTGTCTACAGTTTCCTCTTGGCTCACCCGCTGTGGTTGTGAATAGACCTGGCATTCTGTGCCCCCGGGGCGCTATTTATGGGTTTTGTCTTGGTTAAACGTTTGCAGACTTCCTCATCTGTCTTATAACTGGGCACATTCTTGCAGACGACCACTTGTGGGCGCCACCGCTGGGTGCTGCTGATAGTTTCCTTTTTGCACAGATCCGTCCAGTCGCAGCTATGATCAGCTGCATTGTCTATAGGGGTCCTAGTCTGAAATCCACCTCCTGTCTCAGCGGACCTTTTAGGTTGCTGCTCTTCCTCCATGCTTTACACTGCAGCTCTTTCACACGCTGGTGTGAAAGTAGCCTTAATTGCGACTTTTGTCTCAGACTGGGGTTTTTGTTGTTTTCTGCCATAAATGTGACTTTTTACACAGACCACCACCACATAAACTGGCTTAAGTGTCTAATAGTTTCAGCCATTTCTGCCGAAAAAAGGAAAAATTTAGGCGTAATCTGTGCCAATTTAATAGCCCCACCCACTTTGACATTTATAACTCATTTCTGGTGTTATGCCTTCTTTATGGTGAAAATTCTGCGGAAAACAGATGATCTATTTGGCACAAATCAAAACTTTGTTCTTTTTGGCGCATTTACCCAGCACAGCGCCGTTCATTGGATAGTGGCCATGTTTGGTATTGCAGCTCAGCCACATTCATTTGAACGGTTTGGTGGGGGTGTCTGCTTCTCTCCTCTTACACTGTCTGTTCTGTTAAAGGGGTTGATAAAGATGACTTCTCCCGAAATCTCAAAGATCTCCTGGGGCAGTATGAACGTTTCAGGGCAAGTATATAAAGACTGCAAGGTGTGGCCCGGAGGAAGCAGAACCTGGGACTGGAGAGAGACTGGAACCAATGTAAGATATGAGCATCGGCACCTGCAGCCACCACTAGAGGGAGCTCACTGCCTACAGATTTATACATCTTTAGTTGAGTTAAAAGGAGTCTGTCAGCAGTTTTCACTACGCATTGGAGCTTTTAGCGGTAATCTGAATATGAAGTTTTATTCTATTCGGTGCTGCTCCCGTAAGTGCACAGGAGGTGGAGCTTCCCTGTGAAGTGCACTCTGTATTGAGGTCCTCCACAGCCCCTCCCTTCTGCTTTGAGTTCCTGCTGTAGTGGTCTCCTGGTTGAATGCTACTACTGTTACTAGGGGCAGAGTGGTTGTGAAGCTGTAGAGCCTTTCACAGCAAAGCTCCGCCTCCTGGGCACTTGTAGGAGCTGAATAAAAGTTATAAAAATATTAACACTACAACACTTTTTTTTTTTTTTTTTTTACTTTTTGTCCTGCTCTCCTCAGCCACCACCTAGTGCTGTCAGCATATTTGGCATGGTCAAAACTGCTGACAGATTACCTGCGGCCCTCCGGCTATTGCAAAACTACGACTCCATCATACCCGGACAGCCTATACCTGTTGGCTTACAGCATGGCATCATGGGAGTTGTAGTTTTACAACAGCTCAGCTGGAGGGCCGCAGGTTGAGCATCCCTGCCTTAGCTCAATAGAAGATGTATAAATCTGTATGCAGTGAGCTCCCCCTAGTGGAGGTTCTAGACATTCAGAATTATCATTTCCTGAACATCTTGTGGCATAATTTGTCCAGGTGGAGTGATACTAATATTAGGGAATGCCATACATGGAGCCCCCCCCCTCCAATGTATATTTTGATATTTTGGGAAGTTCCCACTAAGATCTAGAGACTACACAGGAGTCTAGTTTATCTCATGTCTGTATGAGAGGTGAGGGCAGACCACTGCGACCCTCACAACCCAAAAAATAGGGGGGGGGTGTCCTATTCTCAATGGAAACAAGGCACAGTTAAAGAGAGAAACCTTTCAGGAGAGACTTAACCCTGTGTAGAAAACCAATGGGCACCCACCCCTATCGATCAGTGATCGCACTATAGGGGAATAGTTAGACGTGGCAGAAATTTCTAGGCTTGAAAATCGGTTCCACTGATGGATTTCTGCATCCAGATAGGTAAGATCACCACAGACATTTCTACAACAGATCTTGTGGTGCGGAGGGTAACACTGCGCAGGGCCGAGTACTCCGGGGGCACCGCCAGTCTCAGAGCTGCAGGCAGGACCGTGATGTGCTGCTGCCGGAGGTAATGAGCAGTAAGGCTCTGTACGTTCTGCAGAGCTGGAGACGTGGCCTAGTTACTGTCTCTTCTCTGCTGTGTTGCAACGTCAGGGTGAATCAATAAAGGAGAGATGGCGTCGCCATAAATCATCCGTTATTCTGAACGGCGGTGTTTCTACCAGTAAGATCCACTGTATGGAGAAAAGTATTGGACTCCTCCACCAGCTTTTATAACATCCCATTCCATAGTCATTCGTATGGAGTTGTCACCCCTTTCTACACGATGTTGGAGGGTGTCTGTGGGAATTTTGGCCCATTCATCCAGAAGAACATTTGTGAGGTCAGACCCGGATGTTGGAGGAGACGACCTGGCTCGTAATCTCCATTTTAGATGTTGAATGGGGTTGAGGTCAGGACTCTGCTGCCGGTCAAGTTCCTCCCACCAGACCCTCCATACCATGCCTTTATGGAGCTTTCTTTGTGCATTGGGACACAGTCATGTTGGAACAGAAAAATGTTTCCCTCCAAAGTGTTCCCACAATGCCTTGTCAGCTGAAGCTTTAAGATTTCCCTTCATAGGGGCTGAGGCCAACCCCCCTAAAGAACAACCCCGTAGCATTATCCTCCTTCTCCACCATCTTTACAGCTGGCACAATGCCGTCAGGCAGGTAACGTTCTCCTGACATTCACCAGACTTGTACATCAGACTCTAGATAGAGTCCAGTGGTGACATGCTTTACACCGCTCCATCTGACACTTGGCATTGTGCTTGGTGATGTAAGGCTTGTCTGCAGGAGGTCTGGACTCTGCCGTTATGGAGTCACCAGAGTGTAGGTAACTTTTATGCTCCTGAGGACTCGGTGACCCAGCTCTGTAACTATGTGGTCTCCACTTCGTGGCTGAGTTGCTGTGGTTCCTTCCACTTTACAATAATGCCACTCACAGGTGATGGAGAAATATCTAGGAGGGAAGACCTTTCAGGAGGCGACGTGGCAGTGGTGACATCCTTTACAGGACCACACTGGAATTCAGAGAGCTCTTTACAACAAGCCATTATTTCATAGATGTCTCTAAAGATGACTGCATGGCTAGAGGCTGGATGTTATACTACTGTGGTAATGGCAGACTGCATGGCTAGAGGCTGGATGTTATACACCTGTGGTAATGGCAGACTGCCTGACTAGAGGCTGGATGTTATACACTGTGGTAATGGTAGACTGCATGGCTAGAGGCTGGATGTTATACACCTGTGGTAATGGCAGACTACATGGCTAGAGGCTGGATGTTATACTCCTGTGGTAATGGCAGACTACATGGCCAGAGGCTGGATGTTATACTCCTGTGGTAATGGCAGACTACATGGCTAGAGGCTGGATGTTATACACCTGTGGTAATGGCAGACTACATGGCCAGAGGCTGGATGTTATACTCCTGTGGTAATGGTAGACTGCATGGCTAGAGGCTGGATGTTATACACCTGTGGTAATGGCAGACTGCATGGCTAGAGGCTGGATGTTATACACCTGTGGTAATGGCAGACTGCACGGCTAGAGGCTGGATGTTCTACTCCTGTGGTAACAGCAGACTGCATGGCTAGAGGCTGGATGTTATACACCTGTGGTAATGGCAGACTACATGGCCAGAGGCTGGATGTTATACTCCTGTGGTAATGGCAGACTGCATGGCTAGAGGCTGGATGTTATACACCTGTGGTAATGGCAGACTGCACGGCTAGAGACTGGATGTTATACACTGTGGTAATGGCAGACTGCATGGCTAGAGGCTGGATGTTATACACTGTGGTAATGGCAGACTGCATGGCTAGGGGCTGGATGTTATACACCTGTGGTAATGGCAGACTGCATGGCTATGGGGTGGATGTTATACTCCTGTGGTAATGGCAGACTGCATGGCTAGAGACTGGATGTTATACTCCTGTGGTAATGGCAGACTGCATGGCCAGGGGCTGGATGTTATACTCCTGTGGTAATGGCAGACTGCATGGCTATGGGGTGGATGTTATACTCCTGTGGTAATGGTAGACTGCATGGCCAGGGGCTGGATGTTATACTCCTGTGGTAATGGCAGACTGCATGGCTAGAGGCTGGATGTTATACTCCTGTGGTAATGGCAGACTGCATGGCCAGGGGCTGGATGTTATACTCCTGTGGTAATGGCAGACTGCATGGCCAGGGGCTGGATGTTATACTCCTGTGGTAATGGCAGACTGCATGGCTATGGGGTGGATGTTATACTCCTGTGGTAATGGCAGACTGCATATCTATGGGCTGGATGTTATACTCCTGTGGTAATGAGGCTTGAAGAAATGCCTGAATTCAATGATGAACGTGTGTGTCCCAATACTTTTCTCCATATAGTGTATATGTGAACTTCGGCCACCCACAGGCCGCATACAGCGTATAGTGGCTGTGCTTGGTATTGCAGTAATACCAGATGTGCTCAAGCACCACCGCCCCCTCCATGTTGCCCTTTAACAGATCTGACCCCCTCATTCTAAAAGGCAGCAGTGCTAAGCATTGGCTAGGTTTCCAGCATAGCACTTGGGCTGTAAGTCTGATAAGCAGGTCTGGAATATGGCGGCACAGGACCCTCCTCCTAAGACAGGGACGCCCATTTCATCCTATTTGGCCTGGGTGCAGCAGACGACGTTGACTGGTTCTCATATCATGTTCATAGGATGACAAAGGCTGAAACCAGAGCTCGGCAAATGCAGGCGTTAAGGCTGTTCTGCTTATACCAGGCTCAGAGCATGCTGAGAGTTGTAGTTCCTAACATCTAGAGGGCCACAGGTCCAGCGCACCTCACTCCACAAACCCATCCGGCTCCTTGTAGAGGTGGCTGTAGCTCGAGATGAGGTCAGATGTGAGCGACGCGTGCTTTGTACTCTGCCGCAGAATATGCTGGCGCTATATAACAGTTTATGGCACGACTTGACTCCATCATGTCCTGTGTCCAGCACCATCCAGGGGTCCAGCCTGCAGATGTGGAGGAGGTGTTGAAGAAGGGAGTGAAGACGCTGGTCATCGGCCGTGGGATGAGTGAAGCCCTGCAGGTAAGACGGAGTGTAGTTCCCAAGAGGAACTCAAGGGGGCAGTGTCAGCCGCACAGTCTGGATGCGACATATTGGTCCATAGTTTGCATAATCCCCACCTTGGGTGTTTCCTCCATGATGGGCCGAGCCTTAGAGGGGTTTTCTGATATTATTGCAAAAGTGTGTATTTCTAAGAATTTGCTTTCAAGCCCTCTGCTTGCTGTCAGTGAATGCAAATATACAGCATTTGGGTTTTGGTCTGAGTCCTACAGCAGGAGGCAGGTGTTCAGTTTCCCTGCAGCGCCACCACAGGGGAAACACAGAATTACACTTTTTCATAGAAATAAATGCAGCAGGACAGGAATGCCCCAACCTGTTGTAAAACTACAACTCCCAGCATGCCCTTACAGATGTAGGCTGTCCAAGCATGCTGGGAGTTGTAGTTTTGCAACAGCTGGAGGGCCGCAGGTTGAGCATCCCTGCTGTAGGACAACCTCTGGCACCCCAGCTGTTCTGAAACTACAACTCCCAGAATCCTCCTTTCACTTCTACGGGAGTTGCAAGAACAGCCAACTAAGTGTGCATGCTGGGAGTTGTAGTTCCACAGCAGCTGGCGTGCCGAACGTTGCTGTAGGTGTTTCCTTCTGTCCCACGTTCTCTTCCTCAGGTCCCGGCCTCCACCTTGGACTACATCAGATCTCAAGGCATTGATGTCCTGGTCTTCCAGACGGAGAAAGCCGTGCAGGAATATAACAGCCTCGCCTCAAAGGGAACCAAAGTTGGGGGAGTGTTTCACTCCACCTGCTAAATCTGCAGCGCTCTGCCGGGGAGCAGGAAGACGGGACCCCGCGCGATGAGCGTCTGCTGCACCGAGCCATGGGGGACTTTTGAGAAAAAAAATCTTTTAACTTTATGAACAATTATTGATGTGATTTTTTTTTTTTTTTTCCCCTAGCATAATTAACTTAAACACGTCCAGTCAGGGCGCCCACTGGTGTCCTCCTTTTGGGACAGATGGTGACGATACAGGATGGAAACCATCTGTAGAAAAGCGGCAGAGGCTAGTGCTTTGCTAGTGCTATCATCTATAGAAGAGCGGCAGAGGACGTTACACTATAGATCTATAAGATAAATCATTGCTTTACTCACCAGACCTGGCGCCTCCTGTGCTATTTATCTGCTTTATTTGCTTCCTCCAAGAGTTTATTGGGCATTACAGGGAGGAGATACGAGAGAGAACTACAACTCCCAGCATTTCCCTGGCTCTCACACTGAGTCCATCACTCATTCACAATTTATTCTCCTCGTGTCACATGACATCAGCGGTCCTTCTCTGCGACTTTCCTCCACTGCTGAGCTCTCCCACCTCCTGCAGTGATGACATCATGAGGTCATCTCAGGTCCTTCACCATCACTTCTCCACTGCTGAGCTCTGCCCACTCCTGCACTGTAACAAAGATGATGTCATCACAGGTCCTTTACCACCACTGCTCTCCACTACTGAGCCCTGCCCACTCCTGCACTGATCACATGATGATGTCATCACAGGTCCTTCACCACCACTGCTCTCCACTACTGAGCTCTGCCCACTCCTGCATTGTAACAAAGATGATGTCATCACAGGTCCCTTTACCACCACTGCTCTCCACTACTGAGCTCTGCCCACTCCTGCAATGATCACATGATGATGTCATCACAGGTCCTTCACCACCACTGCTCTCCACTACTGAGCTCTGCCCACTCCTGCACTGTAACAAAGATGATGTCATCACAGGTCCTTTACCACCACTGCTCTCCACTACTGAGCTCTGCCCACTCCTGCACTGATCACATGATGATGTCATCACAGGTCCTTCACCACCGCTTCTCCACTGCTGAGCTCTGCCACCTCCTGCACTGAGGACATGACGATGTCATCACAGGTCCTTCACCACCACTTCTCCGCTGCTGAGCTCTGCCCATATGAAGATGATGTCATCACTGGTCCTTCACCCAAACGTAACTCCTGTACTGAGCACATGATTTCATCACAGGTCGTTCACCACTTCTCCACTGCTGATCTCTGCCCACCCACTCCTGTACTGATCACATGAAGGTGATGTCATCACAGGTCCTTCCCCACCACTGAGCTCTGCCAACTCCTGTACTGATCACATGAAAGTGACGTCATCACAGGTCCTTCACCACCACTGCTCTCCACTACTGAGCTCTGCCCACTCCTGCACTGATCACATGACTGTGATGTCATCATAGGTCCTTCAGCCCTTGTACAGCATTATACCAGGGCAGGCCGTGCTTGGTTTCTTCAATCCTTGCCAGAGTTAATGGGGCCAGCAGCAGGGACTGAAGAGAACACGTAGCCTGCGCTGATACAACACACTAGAAGAAAAAAATCCAGTATCACGATTTTCAAAAAGAGATTTTAATTAATCTGGCCCTTTATTATCTAAAAAAAAATTAGATATTAAAGGGCCAAATTAATTAGAATAATCTCTCATCCCTAGTGGCACCAGGCGTATAGTCTGTGTACATACTGCTGACATATACCACATGGGAAGAAGTGATCATCTACACGTCTACCACCGACCCTAAGGCAGTCACAGCCCAGCACGTTTCTCTGCCGGATCAGGAAACTAGCCTCACCCTGCCAATCACAGTGCAGAGAGAGCAGAGCATCTAAGTGTAATGGCGACGCCCCCGTTGCTCCTAGAGGCTCATTTGCATACACAGGTCCTTCTCCACTGTTGAACTCTGTCCACCCAGTCCTGTAATGACCACATGAAGGTGATGTCATCACAGGTCCTTCACCACCACTGCTCTCCGCTACTGAGCTTTTCCCACTCCTGCACTGATCACATGATGATGTCATCACAGGTCCTTCACCTCTGCTGAGCTCTGCCACCTCCTGCACTGAGGACCTGACGATGTCATCACAGGTCCTTCACCACCACTTTTCCACTGCTCAGCTCTGCCCATATGAAGATGATGTCATCACTGGTCCTTCACCCAAACATAACTCCTGTACTGAGCACATGATTTCATCACAGGTCCTTCACCACTTCTCCACTGCTGAGCTCTGCCCACCCACTCCTGTACTGATCACATGAAAGTGACGTCATCACAGGTCCTTCACCACCACTGCTCTCCACTACTGAGCTCTGCCCACTCCTGCACTGATCACAGGATGATGTCAGCACAGGTCCTTCACCACCACTGCTCTCCACTACTGAGCTCTGCCCACTCCGGCACTGATCACAGGATGATGTCAGCACAGGTCCTTCACCACCACTGCTCTCCACTACTGAGCTCTGCCCACTCCTGCACTGATCACAGGATGATGTCAGCACAGGTCCTTCACCACCACTGCTCTCCACTACTGAGCTCTGCCCACTCCGGCACTGATCACAGGATGATGTCAGCACAGGTCCTTCACCACCACTGCTCTCCACGCCCCCGTTGCTCCTAGAGGCTCATTTGCATACAATAAAACCTCATTTTTCTCAGCAATGTGGGCACATATGAAAATGGGACCAACACAGATGTCTTCAACTGCCAAGTGCACATGTAACAGGTCAGCCAGTGCCATAGGGACAAAACTGCTGACAGATGTACTTTAATTCCCCGTGTGCCATCTACACAGTGTGACCACTGCAGCCAATCAGTGGCCTCAGTGCACTTGTCCCTTACATACAGATGAGGCCAAGGAAGCAAGAGACTGGAGGCGGTGGTCACGAGCACAGACAGCACGTGATCAGAGACCAGCAGGGGAGTAAATGGGTATTTCTTATTAACAAGATTAAAAAAAAAAACCCAACAGGTCATGGACAACCCCTTTAAATTTGATAAAAGACACTATAAGATTCTCTTTACAAGATGAGTGCCATGGAGTCCCAAAATCGAGCTTGGGGTGGGGCCCATGCTGCACTCTCATTAAAGAGGAGCTATCACCTCTCCTGTGTAGTAAATATTCTGAAGCACCTATTCTTAAGACTCTACCTTGTACCATTCCTCTACTATTCCTACTAGAAGTTATAAATGGGTGTTACCAGTTGGGGAGTGGGGGGTAGGTGCCAGTACTGATTGGATAATGTCAGACTGTGCAAGGACACACCCCCAAACGGTAACACCCAGCTAGGCTATGATTGCAAACTGCTGGAAATTCATTTAGAAACTTCTATGAGGAATGACAAATCATAGAGTTATAAGAATAGACTCTTCAAACTTGTTATTACATGGGGAATACAAGTAATTAGTAAAACAGACATGTCAGGAGAGGGGACAGGTCCTCTTTAAAGCAGCTCTTGGCCGACTGATGGTGCCGTTAGCCAATCAGATGCTTTATAAGGGGATATAACCCTTTAAACAGGTATCCTGCCCAAAGAGAACAGCTCATGATATAGTATACAATGGAAAGTAATGGATCAGGAGGTACAGTATGGCCGCACTGGGTATTGTAGTGCATGTCTTCACACACGTCTACAGCTGGAGAAGCCCGGGGAGGGGGTAGGTGCTGAGCTATGGGGGAGAGGAGAAAAGCTGCTGCTGCCGGACCCTTCTGGTGTCGCTTATCTCCTAAAAAAAACCAATGGACATGAAGAAATCCAACAGGCCCGATCCCTCTCTCCCCTGATGTCTGCTGACTGTCATTACTCTGGGGGTCTCTTGACTGCCCCTCGGTGGCAAAAATGAGAATTTTTTTTTTGTTCATCTGGGAGATAAGTGGCACCGAAGACATTTCATTGTCATAAACATCTGCGCTCGACCAAATAAGCATGCTGAGGGAGAATCTTGAGGAAATCTAGAAGGAAACCACAGAAATGGAGCCAACATTACTACAGTCTCCATCGCCGCATAGAAAGATGAGGTGAAAATAGGACAAAAAAAAAACAAAACATTTTACTAGAAAATAACACAAAAAGCTCTTGATTTTGTCATGATTGAGTCATTCTATGTCCACATCAACCTTCCGGGAGGTTCCTTTAATCCGGCATCCGACAATCCAGAAGGTCTGATAATCCAGCACTTGCCATGATTCTGTGTAGACCTTACTGTAGACTTTCCTCCAGTTATGGAGAGCGGTCAGCTGTTCTCATGATGGGGGTCCAGGCCAAGAGACACCTCCCCCCTCCAGAGGATGTAGTGGTTCCTCCCAGGTTCATGTCACCCCTGCCGTCGGTCGGATCTCAGCGCCAGGACCCCCCAACTTTTACCACGGCACACCTTTCGGGGGTGTCACCGCCTCGCAGGTTTGGGCATCAGGAAGACTTTGACGGGTTTGCTGAAAGGCAGCGTCCCCTCGATGTTGCTCTCGGGGAGCGGCAGGGAGTCCGTGCTCTCCCCCCAGGCGGTCTTGGAGGAGTGGGTGAAGATGTGGCTTCTGCTGGAGCTGTAGGCGAGCAGGAGGCTGACCTCAATCTGGCAGGGCTCTGCAAAGAATAAATCATGGGTTACACACCGCCACCAACTCTGTATTGTCTGCTGTTTTCCCTCCCCCATGCTTTACACTGCAGCTTTCCTTGCTCAAGACTGATTTGGGTATGAAAAGTAAAGCAGAGACTCTCTCAGGACAGATGTCTCTTACCTCCTCGGTCTCCACCTGACAACTGTGGTCAGTAGGGGGCGACAATAAGCACAAGGAGAAGCCCCGCCCACATAAGTGCTAACCCGAGGCATGATGGGAAGGAGACACGCCCCCATTACATGTATATGGACTGTTCCCGGGCCCCTGTTCTTACCCGTCCAGGCCGTGTGAGAGAGATAGACCTGGGTGATGAGCCGATGCCGTCCTGGGCCGGGGTTGCGGAAATCTGCCGGTTTAGGGTGAATTATCTGGACCTGCCCATCCGGATAGACGACCTGAAAGATATACAGACGGTGAGTGACTCCCACTATTTGTATACTATCTCTGGAGGGTTTCAGATGTAGCAGAGCCGAGTCAGTCACTGGTCTTTTCTGCACTGGGATAATATGGACAGGTTAATAAGAGCCCGGCCCTGCTGCACTGATGATCTCAGCTCTGCTACATCTGTATGATGAGAGTTGTAGTTCTCTTTATTTCATACCTGGACCTTCACAGCGCTCTGCGGTTCCTGGACGTGTTCCAATGTAGCGTCAACATCCAGGGCGACAACTAAACCAGAGGTGAAGCGGATCGGGTTGTCAGACTCTGCGGCCGGCTCGATAATGTGCGCCGAGGCTCTGTGAATCTGAAAGTAACAGGGCGACGGTGAGAAAATGTGTATACCCCCCAATGGCTGGAGTCTGAAATTCCGTCTGATCACTATCACGTCCTTTCACCATGCTTTACACTGCCGTTTTACTCAACTTGGGCACAGTTATGATTAGAGATTTCAGTTTAGTGGACCTGTCCTCCATACTTTACATTACAGCTTTGTTCATTCATATTGGTTTCTATTTATCAGTATATGTGGGAAATGACTGTACAGTGCCTGGTGGAAAGAATATACTGTCCTTAGTCACTGAACAATCAGGGAATTCTGAGGCCTATAAAATAGTGAGTACAGCTCTGGAGTATAATACAGGATGTAACTCAGGATCAGTACAGGATAAGTAACGTATGTACACAGTGACTGCACCAGCAGAATAGTGAGTGCAGCTCTGGAGTATAATACAGGATGTAACTCAGGATTAGTACAGGATAAGTAACGTATGTACACAGTGACTCCACCAGCAGAATAGTGAGTGCAGCTCTGGAGTATAATACAGGATGTAACTCAGGATCAGTACAGGATAAGTAATGTATGTACACAGTGACTGCACCAGCAGAATAGTGAGTGCAGCTCTGGAGTATAATACAGGATGTAACTCAGGATCAGTACAGGATAAGTAATGTAATGTATGTACACAGTGACTACACCAGCAGAATAGTGAGTGCAGCTCTGGAGTATAATAAAGGATGTAACTCAGGATCATTACAGGATAAGTAATGTAATGTATGTACACAGAGACTCCACCAGCAGAATAGTGAGTGCAGCTCTGGAGTATAATACAGGATGTAACTCAGGATCTGTACAGGATAAGTAATGTAATGTATGTACACAGTGACTGCACCAGCAGAATAGTGAGTGCAGCTCTGGAGTATAATACAGGATGTAACTCAGGATCAGTACAGGATAAGTAATGTAATGTATGTACACAGTGACTGCACCAGGAGAATAGTGAGTGCAGCTCTGGAGTATAATACAGGATGTAACTCAGGATCAGTACAGGATAAGTAATGTAATGTATGTACACAGTGACTGCACCAGCAGAATAGTGAGTGCAGCTCTGGAGCATAATACAGGATGTAACTCAGGATCAGTACAGGATAAGTAATGTATGTACACAGTGACTGCACCAGCAGAATAGTGAGTGCAGCTCTGGAGTATAATACAGGATGTAACTCAGGATCAGTACAGGATAAGTAATGTAATGTATGTACACAGTGACTGCACCAGCAGAATAGTGAGTGCAGCTCTGGAGTATAATACAGGATGTAACTCAGGATCAGTACAGGATAAGTAATGTAATGTATGTACACAGTGACTGCACCAGCAGAATAGTGAGTGCAGCTCTGGAGCATAATACAGGATGTAACTCAGGATCAGTACAGGATAAGTAACGTATGTACACAGTGACTGCACCAGCAGAATAGTGAGTGCAGCTCTGGAGTATAATACAGGATGTAACTCAGGATTAGTACAGGATAAGTAACGTATGTACACAGTGACTCCACCAGCAGAATAGTGAGTGCAGCTCTGGAGTATAATACAGGATGTAACTCAGGATCAGTACAGGATAAGTAATGTATGTACACAGTGACTGCACCAGCAGAATAGTGAGTGCAGCTCTGGAGTATAATACAGGATGTAACTCAGGATCTGTACAGGATAAGTAATGTAATGTATGTACACAGTGACTACACCAGCAGAATAGTGAGTGCAGCTCTGGAGTATAATAAAGGATGTAACTCAGGATCATTACAGGATAAGTAATGTAATGTATGTACACAGAGACTCCACCAGCAGAATAGTGAGTGCAGCTCTGGAGTATAATACAGGATGTAACTCAGGATCTGTACAGGATAAGTAATGTAATGTATGTACACAGTGACTGCACCAGCAGAATAGTGAGTGCAGCTCTGGAGTATAATACAGGATGTAACTCAGGATCAGTACAGGATAAGTAATGTAATGTATGTACACAGTGACTGCACCAGGAGAATAGTGAGTGCAGCCCTGGAGTATAATACAGGATGTAACTCAGGATCAGTACAGGATAAGTAATGTAATGTATGTACACAGTGACTGCACCAGCAGAATAGTGAGTGCAGCTCTGGAGCATAATACAGGATGTAACTCAGGATCAGTACAGGATAAGTAATGTATGTACACAGTGACTGCACCAGCAGAATAGTGAGTGCAGCTCTGGAGTATAATACAGGATGTAACTCAGGATCAGTACAGGATAAGTAATGTAATGTATGTACACAGTGACTGCACCAGCAGAATAGTGAGTGCAGCTCTGGAGTATAATACAGGATGTAACTCAGGATCAGTACAGGATAAGTAATGTAATGTATGTACACAGTGACTGCACCAGCAGAATAGTGAGTGCAGCTCTGGAGCATAATACAGGATGTAACTCAGGATCAGTACAGGATAAGTAATGTATGTACACAGTGACTGCACCAGCAGAATAGTGAGTGCAGCTCTGGAGTATAATACAGGATGTAACTCAGGATCAGTACAGGATAAGTAATGTAATGTATGTACACAGTGACTGCACCAGCAGAATAGAATTATTGGTAGTGTACCAAACATTCATTATAGGGGCAGAATTTGAAGCTACAGGGCCCGAGTGCAAAATGTGTATCAGGACCCCCATCATGTTCTATTTATTATAATGGTGATTTATTATGTGGTAGATGGACTTTTGGACCTCCTCAGGCCCGGGTGCCGCTGCTACTTCTGCAGCCTCTATAGCTACACCCCTGTTCCTACACCATGTGATGTGGTTTAGCTTTAGAACAATTATCATCTGCTTATAGAATTCATCATGGCCGCCGTGGTCACCTGCTCAGGAAGGGTCAGCCGCAGGAAGCTGCTCTGCCGCAGGGAGGTCTGCAGGATCTTCACCATCTCTAGGGGTTTGGAGTTCACCAGTCGAGGCATAAGATCCAGCAGCTTGTCCACAAAACTGTCCTGCATGTGCGGGAGCTCCGAGATGAAGCACCTGTGAGGAGGAGGAGGATGGAAACGAGATGATACGGCCTGAGGCTCGTACCCCAGTACTGCTCCTCCATACTAAGCACTCACCTCTGGAAAAAATCTACCTCCTGCAGAAACTGCTTGCACATGCTGAAGAGCGGCTCCTCCCTGCAGAACACAGAAACAGATCTGAGTTTTTTTTCTATTGCAATCAGAAAATGTTGCTTTCATAAGTGGGGGGGGGGGGTTGCCACTGCCCCGTTAAATGGGGTTGTTCAGATTTGGAAAAAGATGCTGTTTTCTCCCAGGAATAGCGCCCTATGGGCTGTGTCTGGTATTGCAACTGCCGGGTCCTCCAGAGAGCAATGTCATTAACCCTTACACTCCCAGCGCCGTACATGTACTGCGCTGGGGTGATGCGGGAACATGGCGCCCGCTCGCACGTGCGTCATGGCCGGCAAGTCTGTTTCAAACAGCAGAGACTTGCCCCTACTTACCGATGTACCCGATCGGTAACAAAAGCTATTAGATGCTGTGATCTCACGTGATCACGGCATCTAATAGCGCTAAACCCGGAAGCGTTCGCTTCCGGGTGTCCCACGCACGCCCCCCTGTGGCCAATCAGGGCACCTGCGGTGGGTTTGAATGCTGTAAACCTCGCTGATGAGGCTTACATCTTTCAATGCGCAATTATTAGTTTGGCCACTAGATGGCAGGCCAGGCTAAGAAATGAGCAAAAGGGATATTAAATGCAGGATTTCACATCCCTGATTGCTCAAAAATAAAACATAAAAAACTGAATCTATTTGCTCATATGTGAGCCTTAAAATAATCACAAAAAAATTTAAAATTTTCTAAAAATATATAAAAATTAAAAAAAAAAAGTATAAAAGTTTAAATCACCCCCCTTTCTGTATAATTAAAAAATAAATACCTAAATAACAATAAATATAGACATCATTAGTATCACCGCAACCGAAAACGCCCCTTACTTTTAAAATATACAAAAAAATTTCCAATACGGCGAATTGCATGACGGAAAAAAGCGTCAAAATGGCTGATTTGCTTTAAAAAAAAAAAAAAAAAATTAAATAAAAAGTGATTAAATACACACCTCAGAATGGTATCAATAAAAATTTCAGATCGCCTCGCAAAAAATGAGCCCCCATACAGCTCCGTACACATAAATACCAAAAGGTTATAGGGGTCAAGATATGACGACAAAAAAAAAAAAAATTCCAGCTTTATAATTATTTTATCACCAAAACACAAGAAAAACTATACATATGAGGTATCGCCGGATTCGTACGGACCAGTAGGATGAAAGTAACTGGTCAGTTTTAATGAACATCGAACGCCATAAATAAAAAACCCGTAAAACTTTAGCGGAATTGCGTTTTTTTCTGCAATTTCACCCGATTTGGAATTTTTTTCCCGCTTCCCACTACTCTATATGCAATATTAAATGGTGGCGTTGGAAAGTAAAACTTGTCCCGTAAAAAATAAGCCCCCATACAGCTATGTGAACAAAAATATAAAAAAGTTATGGCTCACGGAAAATAGGGAAGAAAAATGAAAACGCAAAACCAAAAAACCTCCGGTACTGAAAGGATTAAAGGGGTTCTGTCACCAGATTTTTGCATATGAATCAGGCTGACATTACAGATGTGCCAAGGTCACCCGATTCTAACTGTATTTTTTTATTCGATATAGTGCCCCCGTTTTTCTATAATTTTAACTTTTATTTTATGCTAATTAGCCTCTAGGAGCAGGGGGGCGTTACCCCTGCTCCTAGAGGCTCCGTTCGCCCACCTTTAGAAACGCCCTCTTCTTCTTGAGTGAGAGGGCCAGGCAGTTTTCTTCTCCTCCTGTCGGCCTTGTCCTCAGTCTAAATCCCGCGCCTGCCTCCTGCTGTTCATTATTCGAAGCATGCACAGTGATTGAAGGGTGCTGGCAGGCTCCCAGCTTCCTCACTGCACCTGCGCCGAATAATGAACGGCGCGGGACAGGCGCGGGATTTAGACCGAGGACAAGGCCGACAGGAGGAGGAGAAAACTGCCTGGCCCTCTCACTCAAGAAGAAGAGGGCGTTTCTAAAATAAAATAAAAAACTTTTATTTTATGCTAATTAGCCTCTAGGAGCAGGGGTAACGCACCCCCCCCCCCTGATCCTAGAGGCTAATTAGCATAAAATAAAAGTTAAAATTATAGAAAAACGGGGCACGATATGGAATAAAAGAAATACACAGTTAGAATCAGGTGACATTAGCACATCTCTAACGTCAGCCTGATTCATACGCACAAAACTGGTGACAGAAACCCTTTAGTAGCTGCTCTGTACTCTGGCCAATAGCTATGGATGCTCAACAGAAGACCCCCTCACTATTGTTTTCTCAACCCTTTAATGAACACTCACATTTTTCTTAATCTATCTGCATTTCAGCAGCCAAAACTAGGAGTCCACCAGGAGACCCCATGACCTGATTAAAGGGGACATCTCTCTCCATCAATCGGCAACTGATCATGACTGCAGTAATCAAAGGGTTAAACAGCCTAGATCAGAGGTTCTAATCAGACTTGTGCACCATGCCTTAAAGAGGACCTCTCACTGCTCCTGACAGGCCTATTTTAATAGCTTCATGCATTCCCCATGTAATAACAATTCTGGAACATCTATTCTTATGTCTCTGTGTTGTGCCATTCCTTTATTATTTGCACTAGAAGTTATGAATGAATTGCTATTTGCCTTCAGTAAAGGAACAGAGGGGAGGTAACCAGTTGGGGGTGTGTCCCTGCACAGACTGACTCTAGCCAATCAGTGCTGCCATGTTCAGACTGTACACACCCCCAACTGGTTACCTCCCCTCTGTTCCCTTACTGAAGGCAAATAGCAATTCATTCATAACGTCTAGTGCAAATAATAAAGGAATGGCACAACATAGAGACATAAGAATAGATGTTCCAGAATTGTTATTACATGGGGAATGCATGAAGCTATTAAAACAGGCATGTCAGGATTGGTGAAAGGTCCTCTTTAAGCCTCATTCACACGTCAGTGTTTCACAGACATGTTCTCCACGGACAGCACATGCCCCCATTCATTTGAATGCGTGTGTTCAGACATCAGTGTTTCATCATGGTTCGTGGGTCTGTGTTTTTTCAGCACGGATGCATGCTCTATTTTGTCCGTGTTCCAGATCCCTCACGCCCATTATAGTCTATGGGTTCGTGAAAACCACGGATGCAACACGGATGCCATCCGTGTTACATCCGTGTTTCACGGATCATTAAGAAGAGATGCTTTGAAAATTATTTTTCAGCTGTTCGGTGTCAGTGAAACACGGATCCTTCACGGACACCTCACTGACCACCTGCTCACGGATTTGAGCACGGACACGGACGTGTGAATGAGGCTTTATATTGAGCCCTTTGACAAATTAGCTAAAACACGGAGAAATCAAAAGGTGTAACGTCTGTGTTCTCAGGGAGATTTCTACAAGACGGTATATTTGAGGTGTTCGCAGATGCCCCCGCCGACCGACCAATGGTAAGGTGTTTGCTTTCTGCTGTTCTCACTCATTTTTTTAAGATTTATGTCCCTTTAAAGGGGTGGTGTCATATAAGACATTGGTGGCATGTAGAGATGAGCGAGCATGCTCGAGTGCCATTTTTGCGTATTTGCGTACGCATTTTAAAATTCGTACGCTATTCATACGCATATTTTAATCTATACGCAAATGCGTACGAATAGCGTACAAATTGAATTTGTACGCTATTCGTACGCTATTCATACGCATTTGCGTATAGATTAAAATATGCGTATGAATAGCGTACGAATTTTAAAATGCATACGCAAAAATGGCACTCGAGCATGCTCGCTCATCTCTAGTGGCATGTCACTAGGTGGGATTCGCACCCATCTCCGGAACAGTACCCCAGAAGTGAGTGTAGAGAAGCCACGCGTACGCTGCTGCGCTCCATTCATTTCTACAGGACATCTGAAAATAGCCGAGCTACCTCCGGCAGTGCCACAGAAGTGAACGGACCGGTGGCCGCGCTTGCACAGGGCGCTCTCCATTTATTTCTATGAGACTTCTGAATACAGCTGAGTGCGCTCACTCGGGTATTTTCAGAACTCCCATACAATTGAATGGACAGCACTCCACGCATTCGCGGTACGCTCTCCTTCACTTTCGGGAGCCCGTTCTGGAGATAGGTGTGGGTTCCTACCAATATGCCGCCAATGTCTCAGATGTGACAACCCCTTTAGGCCTCATTCACACGTCTGTATAATGTGTACGCATCCTTTCCGCATCCATTTCCGCAATTGTGGACAATTACGCGGATAGGATGCGGATGCAGACAGTACACCGTGTGGTGTCCGCATCCGTGTGTCCGTTCCGACTGTCCGCATAAAGAAATCCTCCTGTCCTACTTTTCTCCCGAATTGCGGTCCGTAGCACAATGAAAGTCTATGGATCCGCAAAAAATGCGGAAGATATGTGGAAAGGCATCCGCATATCATCCGTATTTGCGGATTCCGTTCCAGGAGGGGAGAAAAAAAAAAGAAAAGCTACAGATGTTATTCATCCTTCCGTTTTTTGCAGATCCGCAAAAAACAGATGACATATGGATACATCCTTTCCGATTTTTACGGAAAAACGAAACAGATGTCCTGGAAACAACGGATGTGCACAAATACGGACGTGTGAATGAGGCCTTAAGGCTATAGGGAGTTCAGTGTCCTGCTCCGGTCACTTACCCTTTGGTGGTGCGGGCTGTTACAAGGAGCTGGAGGGCATTCGC
Source organism: Rhinella marina (assembly GCA_900303285.1). Taxonomy (NCBI): domain Eukaryota; kingdom Metazoa; phylum Chordata; class Amphibia; order Anura; family Bufonidae; genus Rhinella; species Rhinella marina. The sequence goes on from ONZH01028920.1 coordinate 198,417, forward strand.
CTGTAGCCTCATGTGATGAATGATGGACACTTGTCGGTTCTCCAGCCCGCTGTACATGAACTCCATCTTGTAGGTTTCTTCCAAGATCTGGAGGAAAAGAAAATCAGGAGCCGGAAAGTCACAGCCTCCGGACTCCAGAAGCGGGGGGGTTTGACAGACTTGGTTGCTAGGGATATACTCCCTAACAACCAGTAGGGTTGTCAGACCGTGAGTCCCTAGAAAACAGTCTCTCTCAGGACTTCAGCCCAAGACAGAATGACCGCTGGGCAGAAAGGCTCTACGGTCATTAGAAGTGGAGGGGGTGCAGCAGTCCTGCCCCATGTGACCCCAGCCATAGGGATCGTCTCCACCTGTACATTACAGCTTTGCATCCATCTCTGGTATAAGGGCTCATGCACACGGCCTGGCCATGCCCGTATTGCGGCCGCGTGCACACTGTATCACGGATGCAGACCCATTCGCTTGAACGGGTCCGCAATCTGGAAGATACGGTGCAGTGTGGCCCGGATCGGAAGCCCAGGGAAGCACTATGTAGAGCTTCTGTGGGTTTTCTGTCCGTGCCGACTGTCGGATGCGAATCGCGGACATGAATGAAGGTCCACAATGCACAGGTGGTGCCTGTGCATTGTGGACCGCGATTTGCAGTCCGCAGCACAGGCAAGGCCGGCACACGTTTGTGTGCATGAGCCCTAATACTCTCCTGCAGATAGTCCCAGCAGCAGGCACCAGGAATCCGAATTATTTACCTGCTTGACGGCCGTGGTGGCCAGGGAGTTCTGCTTCACGTAGAGGGGCGCCGCGAGACTCCACAACCTCTCATTCAACGCCTGAAACAATTTACAGGAACTAGTCACAAATTTCAGATATTATCAATTATCAGATATTCTGGATTACTGGAAGGTCATAGAAAACTATAGAAAATTTGAAGAAGAAAAGAAGGGACGCCAGTACAAAAACACTGCATCTGTATTACTGGATGCTATTACTATTCTGCTACTGGAAGGTAGAGAAGGGGGGAGCGCTAGAATTCCAGTGGACAGAAACCTACGAAAATGTAAAAGACCCTTCAGCACAAAGTAAAAATGTGAAAACATGTTTTTGCTATCTGACTTCTAGACTGAGATATGATCACTTGAAGTTACAGGCCCAAAGCCTGAGGCTGCACTACTGAAGTTCCGATGACATTTACCATTTTCTGCCATGGAGATTTTGCGTGGATCCATATCACCACCCACATCAATATTCACGCATGTCCGCAGCTATTCTAGTTAGGCTACATGCACACGGCCGTCTGTATTTTGCGGTCCACAAAAAATGCGGATGACATATTGCATCCGTTTTTTTTTTTTTTTGCGGATCCATTGTAACAATGCCTGTTCTTGTCCGCAAAACGGACAAGAATAGGACATGTTAAATTTTTTTGCGGGACATACAGACATACGGAAACGGAATGCACAAGTCATTTCTGTTTTTTTTGCTGACCCATTGAAATGAAAGGTTCTGCATACAGTCCACAAAAAAACCAGAATGGACACGGAAAGAAAATACGTTTGTGTGCATAAAGGCCTTAGGGCTCATGCACATGACCGTATGTATTTTGCGGTCTGCAAAAAATACGGATGACGTCCATGTGCTTTCCGTATTTTGCGGAACGGAACAGCTATCACTAATAGAACAGCCTTATGCTTGTCCGTGATGCGGACAATAATAGGACATGTTCTATTTTTTTGCGGAACGGAAACGGAACGCACACGGAGTAACTTCCGTTTTTTTTTTTTCGCTGACCCATTGAAATCAATGGTTCCACATACGGTCTGCAAAAAAAAAAAAAAAAACGAACGGACACGGAAAGAAAATACGTTTGTGTACATGAGCCCTTAGGCTGTAGAGATTGTTGTCAGTAGTGCAGCCTCAGGCTTTGTGCCTGTAACTTCAAATGACTGTATGTAGGACTTTTCTAGAGCACTGTTAGAATGAGGTCCCATAACGCCTTTCATAAAAAAAGTACATCCTGGTCGTTAAGGGGTTAAATATTGCTCAAAAGTGCCCACATCCCTATTACTGGGGTCAGGTGACTACACAAAGCAGAGACGAGGGCAGTTCTGTAGCAGTAAATGGTGGGATGTCCCATCAATGGCAGCATGACTGATGACATCAGGACAAACCTTGATCAGCAGCAGGTGACAGCGCAGGTAGGTGGCCGAGAAATCCGCCATGCCGGCCAGCTCCGACTGCAGTTCCCCGATTCTCTGCAGGTCCCTGGAGGAGAAGACATGGTAGGTGACCAGTGCAAGAACAATGCACATTCTCCTCCACAGGATTTCGCCAACCACATTTACCGGATGGTGAACTCCAGAAGCTCCTGCGTCCCCTGAATGTCCAGATTCTGCAGGTTGTGGACTCTCTCCAGGCTGTTCTGCAGAAACTGCTGGGAAGGGTCCTCGAGAGGGGACTGACGCTCCAGATCTGGAATCCAGGACCACTTCACTCTGGGCAGCTATGGCAAAGAGAAGGAGAAGAGACATGAGAAAGTTGTAGTCTGCAGTAGAAAAAGTCCCGAGCATCTTCTGCAAGCTGCAGAACAAAAGGCTATCCTGGCACTGCGTGCGAACCCTGAGACTGATCATCTGATGGATGTCGGCTCTCCGGCTGTAGTAGCCTTCCATGGCAGGGGTGCTCAACTAGGGGGACTGTGGTCCAAACCCATTCTGTCCCTGCAGACCTGCCGCCAGACGTGCCGTGCGCTGGAGGAGGGCAGTGTCTGTCCTAATGCACCTATGTGCCAGACTCCGGGCGTTGTGTGCAGGGAGTGAAGAAGACCTAGGAGTGGTGAGTATATATTTACCTTTTTGTTTTCTCTAGTATGGGGCCTGTCCTGGGGTTGTATTTATTTTAGGAGTCTGGTCTGGGCTCTTAAAGGGGTCCTCTCACTTCAGTAAGTGGCATTTACCATGTAGAGAAAGTTAATACAAGGCACTTACTAATGTATTGTTATTATCTATATTGCCTACTTTGCTGGCTGGGTTCATTTTTTCATCACATTATACACTTCTCATTTCCATGGTTACAACCACCCCTCAATCCAGCTTCAGTGGCCATGCTTGCACACTAAAGAAAAAAGCACTGGTTTCTCTGGTGGCCAGGACCATGGGAGCTCACATAGGCCAGCACTTTTTCCTATATTGTGCAAGCACGACCACCACTGCTGGACTGAAGGGTGGTCGTAACCATGGAAACGAGCAGTGTATAATGTGATGGCAAAATGAATCCAGCCAGCAAAGGAAACAATATGGACAATAACAATACATTAGTAAGTGCCTTGTATTAACTTTCTCTACATGATAAATGGCACTTACTGAAGTGAGGCAACCCCTTTAATTAATTTTGGGGGTCCAGGGTCTGATTAATTTTAGGCAGTCTGCTCCTCTGGGATTTTATTTGTTTTATGGGTCTGGCCTAGGGTCTTAATTTTAGGACTTTAGGGTCTGATTAATTTTAGGAGTCTATTGAGGGGTCTAATAATTCTTGGGTTTTCTCTGGGATTTGATTTATTATTTTTTTAATAACACATTTTAATTATCATTTATTATTTTATTTATTATTTTTATTGCTTCCAGGATTCTAATTTGTGTCTAATTTTAGGGGTCTGGTCCGAGCTCCTAATGAGTTTAGCGGTCTTACCTCTTATTTTAACGTAGTAAATAATTAAAAAAAAAATAAAATTTAAAAACTAAAAATTGATGTAAATTTTTATGCAAAAATTTACAAAATGCAAAAAAGGCGACATCTTTAATGTTGATGTTCATCTCAGACCTTCACTTTACGGGTGACCCAGGTACTCTACTCAAACTAGCCGAGGACCCCTGCAGGAAGTGCAGACACCACCCTGACCCCCATGATCACTACTTCAGGTCATGTATATTCAGATCGGAGATCCTCCAGAGACATTTACATTCCTATTGGCCGCTCCTCTTATGGTACTTACTACTAGGAGGTAGGAGGAACATCTTCTTACTAAGTGGCTATTTTGGCCTCTATCCGATAGCTCCTCCTTCCTATCACCTCCCCCTCCCCCCTTACCCCCATGTAATCGTCTTTCAGGGGTGACTTACAGTCAGAGCCGGGACCAGATGCGAGAGGCTGTCCCGCAGGTAGGCGTAGTGGCGGAACGTGTGGTCGGAGAACAGAGCTGGCATGGTGGGGCAGGTCTTTGCTGCGTTGAAGATCAGAACCAAAACCGCGATATCTGAGTCAAGCCATTAAGGTCCAGTGATTACACACGCATTAAAGGAACACTCCAGATGAAAACGGATACACTGTGTTCTGCCTGGTGCAGGAGGGGCGGGGCATGACTGTCTCTGAATCCTTGTGTCATGCTCCGCCCCCTGCACTAGGCTATTCCATGATGCAAAGAAAAGTGCTGCAGCTTTCTAACAAGTTGTGTCAATTTTTGGCCATTTTCAAGATCTCTGCTTGCTGTCAGAAAATTGAAAGATTCCGATTTACGTTGAGATGCTACAAAAATCCATCCTGATACTGTCTAGCTGATGCAGTGACAGCGAACGTTTTGGAAGTCAGTAATGAACACAGCGATAAAGTGTTTCTATTCACTGGAAGCAAGCAGAGGTCATGCAAACGTAAAGGAATTCATAAACAAAGTATATTTTGGACTTCAATATTACTCCCGACTAGCAAGAACTATTTGCTAACTGGTATAAATGTACAGTAAATCCCTTTAAGGACCAGTGCACCTATAGGAAAAATGCACTGGGACTGCTGGAGCGTTCCTGGTGTACAGGACGGATGAGATGGATACATGCTGGATCGTCCATATCAGGTTCTGGAGTATCGAAGAAGGGGTGCGTGCTCAGGAGCTCCGGTACCAGGGACAGGACCAGGGTGGGATGTCTGCTGCCCAGGAACTTCAAACATCTGCAGAAAGAGGTCAATAGGAAATATAAGGGTACGGCCACACAGGAGGATTTTCACTGTGGATTTGATGCAACAGATCAGCAGCAACGTTTGCAAGTGTTACATACGGGTTTATCATGTGGTTTGCATCTAATTCACCCCAGGATTTCACCCTATGCACTAAAAAGGGTGAAATTCGCAGCAAAATCCACCACATCAATTGACATGCTGCCAATTTTAAATTTACCAAGATAAACTAGATAAATCAAGTCAGGAATAATCGTTGCATCCCGATTTCTAACAGTGATATCTTCCCATGTAGTGAAGATAATGGTGTCATTCTGGTATTGTTTGAAAGTTCGGAATGCCAGCTTTCAAACAATACAAAGCTGCTACCAAACCAGAGATATGAGCAGCTAAAGCAGCCGCCCATCTCCCCTTCAGTCTGGAGGAGGAGGGGGACAGTTACAGAGCTGACAGTCTGCAGTAGGAAAGAAAAAATAGTAAAAATATATGTGGAATTATCATCATTGTAGTGACCCACAGAATAAAATTATGTTATTTCTACCACACAGAGAACCCCCCCAAAAATTTCCACATAATAATGTTAAATTTGCCCTCTAAAAAATAAAATAACAAAAGTTATTTACTACACTATATATACACCCCAAAATGGTTCCTAAAAAAACCTACAACTAATCCCGCAAAATAAAAGAAGAATTTAGAAGAAAAAAAAATGACTGCAGGACCACAAAGGGGGAAAATATTATTGGTCCTTATAGGGTTATTCCCATCTTAGACAATGGGGGCATATCGCTAGGATATGCCCCCATTGTCTGATAGAAATGAATGTAGCCGACAGAAATAGCCCAGCCAGCACTCGGCTACTTTTGGCGTCCCCATAGAAATGAATGGAGGGCGGCTGCGCATGTGCAGTGCCCTCCCATTCATTTCTATAGGAGCAGGGGGATTTCCCCGCTCCGTTCTCGATATAGGTGTGAGTCCCAGACAATGGGGGCATATCCTAGTGATATGGGAAGAACCCTTTAAGGCTAAAATTAATTATGTCACTAAGGAGTTAAAAATGCAATTGTGTCCCCAACAAGATTTGCTGCAGACACAAATTAAAAATCTACAATAAAAAAGGGACATTTTTGGGAGGGTTTTTCCAATTTTAAAGTAACTGTTCGGAGGTTAAAGGAATTTTGTAACTTGCAGATGCTTCTAACGGTAAAATGAGAGACACAAGACTTGTGATAGTTACTTCCAGATGGACTCCCGGTCTGTGGGGTACTTGGAGAGGTTCTTCAGAAGTTCCACCAGGGCGAGGTGGATACATTCCTTTGTGGAGACGTTTGTACAGCAGAGCAGTTCATGTAAAGCCTCTCGGATGTCCCGGGAGGAGTCCTAGGGAAGACATGAGCAGAGAAATATAGTCACAAGGGAGGCAGAAGGACGCTGGGACCCAACGGAGAGTCCAGGCAAGGGGTGCTTGGTGTCTGCCCGGGGTGGAGGGGAGCAGAGGAAACAAATCCACTTCTCTGGCCAGCAGAGGTTTCTGTAAGGCTCCAATTGGGGTGGATGCAGCAACATGGAAGACCCTTCAATCAGTAAATGGGTGAAATTGTCCTGGGGACAGCTTCCCTTTAACCACTGTGCGCAGTGTGCCCTCTTTCACTTCGGGGACCCCGTTCTGGAGACAGGAGTGGGTCCCAGAACTATCTGACTATGATGGCATATCCTAGCAATATGCCTTCAATGTCTGTGATGGCCCAACCCCTTTAAGGCATTCCATGACAAAGGGGTTAATACGACTGTATCATGCTAAATGTAATTCCAGACGTGGCAAATGTGAGCCCTTTAAATCTCTAATCCCTACTCCTCTGCTGAACTGCATAAAAAGGTCTTCCCATTTTACACACTTAAAGGGGTACTCCCATCTTAGACAATGGGGTCATATCGCTAGGATATGCCCCCATTGTCTGATAGGTGCGGGTCCGTACTTATACCGAGAAGGGAGCGGGGAAATGAATGGAGGGTGCACCGCGCAGCCGCCCTCCATACATTCTCGGTTATTTCCGTTGGCTCCATAGAAATGAATAGGAGCGGTGGCCGCGCATGCGCTGTACTCTCCCATTCATTTCTATGGGAGCAGCAGGGAGCTGCGCCTGGTGGTGGCTGGACCCCGTGAAAACTGGGGTCCATCAGGCGTAGCGCTCCCAGCTCTGTTCTCGATATAGGTGCGGGTCCCAGGGGTGGGACCCGTAACTTTCAGGCAATGGGGGCATATCCTAGCGATGTGCCCCATTGTCTAAGATGGGAATACCCCTTTAAGTAGCATGCGGCCCCTTCTCGCTGTATTATGGTGGCCATGCACAATAACAGATGTCCAAACTTAAAGGGGTCCGTTACCCTAAGGGTGCATTGATATGACCGTATGTATTCTGCAGCCTACAAAATGCAGATCTTCAAAAAAGACGGATGACGTCCGTGTTGCATCCGTTTTATTGCGGACCCGTTGTAACCATGCCTATTCTTGTCCGCAAAACGGACAATATGACATGTTCCATTTTTTTTTTGTTTTGCGGACCCACTGAAATGAATGGGCCCACACACTATCAGCAAAAACTGAGGATCGGATGCCGAACAAAAATACGGTCGTGTGAATGGAGCCTATGTGCATGTGAAATAAACAACCCGTTAAACAGAGAGCAGCCGCCATGATGACGCTGTACACTTCACCTCCAGCACAGCCAGAATGGTGTCCAGCTGGTCCTCCCGCAGGGTTATGTTGTCGGAGATCTTGCGCATGGTGTGTATAGACTGCAGCCGCACCTCTTCTATCTCGTCGTTGAACATGTCCACCAGGAAATCTAAGCACTTCTCTGCAAACGGGCGAGAGGAGCGAGCCAAGAGGCACAGGGACTCCACCGCCGCGATCCTCACCTCTGCAGGAACAAGTAGTCAGCTGAGGCACAGCGCAGATGTTACACCCCCACCCCTTCCCCCAGACCCATCAGCAGCCTCCCCACACGGATAACGTAAAGATCCACAACTTTCTAATATACTTTGGGGGAGATTTGTCAAAATTGGTGTAAAGGAGCAGTGGCTTAGTTGCCCACAGCAACCAATCAGATTCCAGCTTTCATTTTCCAAAGGAGTTCTGGGAAATGAAAGGTGGAATCTGATTGGTTGCTATGGGCAACTAAGCCACTGCTCCTTTACACCAGTTTTGATAAATCTCCTGATTGTGTTTAAATTCTTCAACATTTTGAAGATTTCCGCTTGCTGTCAGTGAGCAATAAGATTACTGTTTACACCTGTACAGACCTAAGGGTATGTTCACATGGCGGATTTTCATCGCTGCGGTTCCTGCCATGGGTTTTCATTTTGAATGCCGCAGTCTATTCCACTGAATAGAGCTAAACCGCGAGCAGCTTTCAGAGGCAGTCGCATCATGAATGGACAAGTGCACTCGGTCTGGAAGACCACATGTGAAAACCCCCCAGCTTCCCTTTGAAAACAATGGGAGAAGGTTTCGGAGCAGTATTGTTCCGGTTTTCACCTCTGAATTCGCACTGAAACCCATGCCAAAAATCCGTTGTGTGGGCAAACCCTAAGAATTCTCACTGCTGAGGGTTTGTTACAGCTGTATCCAGTATGGTTCTCTCTCTGTTCATTCTCTGCCCGGATGCAGTAGATGGCAGCTGCGTTCTTAAAGGGGTATTCCCATCTCACAGATGTAGTTTGTATAGTTAGATATAGCCATACCAGTATTATTACTAATAGAATGTATTTATATATAATGTACCGTTTAGAAGATTTCCCTATTTGTATATCCATTGTCCCACACACATCAGTCAGGCCGTTGCCCCTGGTTACGACCACCGCGGCCATGTAGTAGTGGTGGCCGGCTTGCTCTGAGGTAACTGCTGTATTGTGAACGCACATTACATGATCATGCAGAGACACATCTTAGAGTACTTTCACATCTGTGTTTTAGACGCTACCAGTCCATAACACAATGGTCAGGATCCGTCCAAAACGCAGACTTTATAAACGGATCCTGCTCCATAGAGGTGAATTGATCTTAGAACAGGATCCGTTTCTTTACGTTTTGAAAGGGCAGACAAAAATGCTACAACCCTAAGATGTGTCTCCGCATGTTCATGTAATGTGTGTTCACAATACAGCAGTTACCTCAGAGCGGTTAGAACAAGAGCAAGCGGCCACCACTACTACATGGTAACCAGGGGCAACGGCCTGACTGATGTGTGTGGTCCAATGGATATACAAATAGGGAAATCTTCTAAACGGTACATTTTATATAAATACATTCTATTAGTAATAATATTGGTATGGCTATATCTAACTATACAAACTACATTTGTGAGATGGGAATACCCCTTTAAAGTATTTGAGGGTCCCTTGTAGTCCTTGACCAGCCTCTCTCTAGTGCTGTCAGAAACCTTGGTTGGTTTGATGAATGAGCGCCCCTAGTGGCCAGAACTATGAATGCACACTATGACGCATTTTGTATTCCTCCGTCCACCTACCATACATCTCATCCTCCAGACCATGAACAAAAGCTCCGCAGGCCCCGGACTCGATCAGGTTCACAGCTTCAGTATCCAGTTCCTCCCGGGGGGCATCATCTCCCCACTTTCTGCCACTGGAGAACTCCCCGGAGCTGTACAGCTCTTTTGCACGTTCATGGGCGGTTCTTTTCCTCTGTGCGACAAGGAAGAAAGTCAGAATAATAAATGGGGTCACATACAGCTCCACAGAGAATACTGAGAAAGCTGCCGACTGGCATTTCTCACTCTCCCTCTATAATACATGGAGCTACCGCCGGACAAAAATAATCTTAATTAGGATTCAAAAATATCCACCACACACTTACCCTCAGGTCAGACATGAGCTTCTTATCCAGGGTCTGCTCCAAAAAGTGGGGGCTAACTTGCTGCATGGATCCCTAAAATGCAATATAACATAAGCAATCAGTTCCAATCCAATCAGATTGCATGCTACGTCTTAAAGGGGCAGAACGAGATTAGAAAAACATGTCCACCGGCTGCAGTACCAGACACAACCAATAGACAAGGTGCGCTATTACTGTAAGAGGGCAGACATGTTTGTCTAGTCATTCCCTTTAGGCCCCTTTCACACGAACAAATCTCACACGTCGGACTCGCAGCGTGTCGGGGAGAGCACCACCGCACCCGTCCTGACCTCCCAGCACTGCCGGGGTCGCATAGCATTATATTGATTTATGATGCTCTGTAACCCTTACAGTTCTGGAATGTATTAGATAACAGTAACAGCATGATGTCAGTCTTATCCAATACATTCCAGAACAGAAGTGTTACATAGCATCATAAATCAGTATAATGCTATGCGACCCTGGCAGTGCTGGGAAGTCAGGACGGGTGCTCTCCCTGACACACGCTACGGGTCCGGAGCGTGACACTCACTCGTTTAAAAGGGGATGTCTCACTTCAGTAAATGGCATTTATCATGTAGAGAAAAGGTAATACAAGGCACTTACTAATATATTGTGATTCTCCATATTGCTTCCTTTGCTGGCTGGATTCATTTTTCCATCACATTATACGCTGCTCATTTCCATAGTTACGACCACCCTGCAATCCATCAGTGGTGGTCGTGCTTGCACATTATAGGAAAAGGCTCTGGCCTCTCTGGTGGCCGGGACCATGGGAGCTCACATAGGCTGGTGCTTTTTTCCTATATTGTGCAAGCATGACCACCGCTGATGGATTGCAGGGTGGTCTGTAACCATGGAAACGAGCAGTGTATAATGTGATGGAAAAATGAATCCAGCCAGCAAAGGAAGCAATATGGAGAATCACAATACATTAGTAAGTGCCTTGTATTAACTTTCTCTAACTGATAAATGCCACTTACTGAAGTGAGAGGACCTCTTTAAGATGTCTCAGCAGATCTGTGTTCAGCGTTGTGCCAGCAGGAGGCGCTGGTCCTGGACTGACACCATGACATGAAGAAAAAGTCTTCAACCCTTTCCAGTCCTGAGTAACTACTTAATGGAGTGGTCTCTGCGACAACTTACCAGCAGTTTACAAGCCTGAACTCTAACCATCCAAGACCCATCGCTGACCATGTGGCAGACCTTCCCAAAGGCTTCATCCACCAGGCGGATCTCCTCGTTGGAGGACGGGATAGGGACGATGCTGAAAATTAGAATGGGAAGAATGTGGACAATGCCCCCTACTGGAGGGACGATTTTCTGCAGCCGCTATAGCAGGGATCTGCAACCTTTCGCCACTCCAGCTGCTATGAAGCTGCAACTCCCAGTATGCAAACATGCTCGGCGGTTCTCAAAAATCCCATACAAGTCAATGGAGCATTCTGGGAGTTGTAGTTTGAGAACATCTGGGGTGCCAGAGGTTGCTGATCCCTGCACTATAGCAATGTACTGACTCCTTACCTCTCTGGATACAGCTGACTTAGGACCCACACCAGCTCTACGGCCGCGCTGCGCACTTGCTCGTAATCGTCAGTCAGCAGCTTACAGGCCTGCGCGTTGGAGAAGAAAGAGGATATCCTGATCTCATCGCACACATGACATAGGGCGAAAGACAGCGAGGAAGGGAAGGTCCAGACTGGGACCGCGGTGCATGAAGGGATCAGTAGACTAGTCATTTGTGTGTTATATACCTTTACTAGGAGTGGTATATCGGTTATATAGTTATATGTGGCGGTACCATACCTGACTGTACATGACTTGCTGCAGCTTCAGGCCTCTCTCGTGCAACTGCAACTAAAAAAAATACAAGATGTGAGTAGGAGGTCACTACAGATCCGCAGTATTTTTCTAAAGCCCTGAAGAGTAAATCTTCCTTCGCTCCAGTACCATTGATTAGGGTTGATAAGGCTGAGTGACAACCAGGCTGAAATAGCAGCCAAACTGGTTGTCAGTCAGCTTTTCCAAACAAAGGACTTAGACTGAGGCTATGGGGGCGATATGTGTTGTGTGACAAAGAACGTAACGTCACACTGCGACACTGCATCTAATGAGTGCGATGGAGGATCACGATGCAAGTAATGGGCAACGGAGACTTTTCTGTAATTTGGCTGCGATTAAGGCTGAGGCTACATGCAGTCTGCCATTACCACAGTGTATAATATCCAGCCCCGGGCCATGCAGTCTGCCATTACCACAGGTGTATAATATCCAGCCCCGGGCCATGCAGTCTGCCATTACCACAGTGTATAATATCCAGCCCCCGGCCATGCAGTCTGCCATTACCACAGTGTATAACATCCAGCCCCCGGCCATGCAGTCTGCCATTACCACAGTGTATAATATCCAGCCCCGGGCCATGCAGTCTGCCATTACCACAGTGTATAATATCCAGCCCCCGGCCATGCAGTCTGCCATTACCACAGGTGTATAATATCCAGCCCCCGGCCATGCAGTCTGCCATTACCACAGGTGTATAATATCCAGCCCCCGGCCATGCAGTCTGCCGTTACCACAGGTGTATAACATCCAGCCCCTGGCCATGCAGTCTGCCATTACCACAGAGGTATAACATCCAGCCTCCAGTCTACCATTACCACAGTGTATAACATCCAGCCCCCGGCCATGCAGTCTGCCGTTACCACAGTGTATAATATCCAGCCCCCCGGCCATGCAGTCTGCCATTACCACAGGTATATAACATCCAGCCCCCGGCCATGCAGTCTTCCGTTACCACAGTGTATAATATCCAGCCCCGGGCCATGCAGTCTGCCGTTACCACAGTGTATAACATCCAGCCCCCGGCCATGCAGTCTGCCGTTACCACAGTGTATAATATCCAGCCCCCGGCCATGCAGTCTGCCGTTACCACAGGTGTATAACATCCAGCCCCTGGCCATGCAGTCTGCCATTACCACAGAGGTATAACATCCAGTCTCCAGTCTACCATTACCACAGGTGTATAACATCCAGCCCCCGGCCATGCAGTCTACCCTTACCACAGGTGTATAACATCCAGCCCCCGGCCATGCAGTCTGCCGTTACCACAGTGTATAATATCCAGCCCCCGGACATGCAGTCTGCTGTTACCACAGGTGTATAACATCCAGCCCCCGCCATGCAGTCTACCATTACCACAGTGTATAACATCCAGCCCCTGGCCATGCAGTCTGCCATTACCACAGTGTATAATATCCAGCCCCCGGCCATGCAGTCTGCCGTTACCACAGTGTATAATATCCAGCCCCCGGCCAATGCAGTCTGCCGTTACCACAGTGTATAATATCCAGCCCCCGGCCATGCAGTCTGCCGTTACCACAGGTGTATAACATCCAGCCCCGGCCATGCAGTCTACCATTACCACAGTGTATAACATCCAGCCCCCGGCCATGCAGTCTGCCGTTACCACAGGTGTATAACATCCAGCCTCCAGTCTACCATTACCACAGTGTATAACATCCAGCCCCCGGCCATGCAGTCTGCCATTACCACAGTGTATAATATCCAGCCCTCGGCCATGCAGTCTGCCATTACCACAGTGAATAACATCCAGCCCCCGGCCATGCAGTCTGCCATTACCACAGGTATATAACATCCAGCCTCTAGCCATGCAGTCTGCCGTTACCACAGGTGTATAACATCCAGCCTCCAGTCTACCATTACACAGTGCATAATATCCAGCCCCCGGCCATGCAGTCTGCCATTACCACAGTGTATAATATCCAGCCCCGCCATGCAGTCTGCCATTACCACAGTGTATAATATCCAGCCCCCGGCCATGCAGTCTGCCGTTACCACAGGTGTATAATATCCAGCCCCCGGCCATGCAGTCTGCTGTTACCACAGGTGTATAACATCCAGCCCCGGCCATGCAGTCTACCATTACCACAAGTGTATAACATCCAGCCCTGGCCATTGCAGTTCTGCCATTACCACAGTGTATAATATCCAGCCCCGGCCATGCAGTCTGTCCGTTACCACAGTGTATAATATCCAGCCCCGGCCATGCAGTCTGCCGTTACCACAGTGTATAATATCCAGCCCCCGGCCATGCAGTCTGCCGTTACCACAGGTGTATAACATCCAGCCCCCGGCCATGCAGTCTACCATTACCACAGTGTATAACATCCAGCCCCCGGCCATGCAGTCTGCCGTTACCACAGGTGTATAACATCCAGCCTCCAGTCTACCATTACCACAGTGTATAACATCCAGCCCCCGGCCATGCAGTCTGCCATTACCACAGTGTATAATATCCAGCCCTCGGCCATGCAGTCTGCCATTACCACAGTGTATAACATCCAGCCCCCGGCCATGCAGTCTGCCATTACCACAGGTATATAACATCCAGCCTCTAGCCATGCAGTCTGCCGTTACCACAGGTGTATAACATCCAGCCTCCAGTCTACCATTACCACAGTGCATAATATCCAGCCCCCGGCCATGCAGTCTGCCATTACCACAGTGTATAATATCCAGCCCTGGCCATGCAGTCTGCCATTACCACAGTGTATAATATCCAGCCCCCGGCCATGCAGTCTGCCGTTACCACAGGTGTATAATATCCAGCCCCCGGCCATGCAGTCTGCCGTTACCACAGGTATATAACATCCAGCCCCGGGCCATGCAGTCTGCCGTTACCACAGTGTATAATATCCAGCCCCGGCCATGCAGTCTGCCATTACCACAGGTGTATAACATCCAGCCCCGGCCATGCAGTCTGCCATTACCACAGGTGTATAACATCCAGCCCCGGGCCATGCAGTCTGCCGTTACCACAGTGTATAATATCCAGCCCCGGCCATGCAGTCTGCCGTTACCACAGGTGTATAACATCCAGCCCCCGGCCATGCAGTCTACCATTACCTCAGTGTATAACATCCAGCCCCCGGCCATGCAGTCTGCCATTACCACAGGTGTATAACATCCAGCCCCCGGCCATGCAGTCTGCCATTACCACAGGTGTATAACATCCAGCCCGGGCCATGCAGTCTGCCGTTACCACAGTGTATATATCCAGCCCCCGGCCATGCAGTCTGCCGTTACCACAGGTGTATAACATCCAGCCCCCGGCCATGCAGTCTACCATTACCTCAGGTGTATAACATCCAGCCCCCTGGCCATGCAGTCTGCCATTACCACAGAGGTATAACATCCAGCCCCCGGCCATGCAGTCTGCCATTACCACAGAGGTATAACATCCAGCCCGGGCCATGCAGTCTGCCATTACCACAGGTGTATAACATCCAGCCCCTGGCCATGCAGTCTGCCATTACCTCAGGTGTATAACATCCAGCCCCCGGCCATGCAGTCTGCCATTACCACAGAGGTATAACATCCAGCCCCCGGCCATGCAGTCTGCCATTACCACAGAGGTATAACATCCAGCCCCGGGCCATGCAGTCTGCCATTACCACAGGTGTATAACATCCAGCCCCTGGCCATGCAGTCTGCCATTACCACAGAGGTACAACATCCAGCCTCCAGTCTACCATTACCACAGTGTATAACATCCAGCCCCCAGCCATGCAGTCTACCCTTACCACAGGTGTATAACATCCAGCCCCCGGCCATGCAGTCTGCCATTACCACAGGTATATAACATCCAGCCCCAGGCCATGCAGTCTGCCGTTACCAACAGTGTATAATATCCAGCCCCCGGCCATGCAGTCTGCCGTTACCACAGGTGTATAACATCCAGCCCCGGCCATGCAGTCTACCATTACCTCAGGTGTATAACATCCAGCCCCCGGCCATGCAGTCTACCATTACCTCAGGTGTATAACATCCAGCCCCCGGCCATGCAGTCTGCCATTACCACAGGTGTATAACATCCAGCCCCTGGCCATGCAGTCTGCCATTACCACAGAGGTATAACATCCAGCCCCCGGCCATGCAGTCCTGCCATTACCACAGAGGGTATAACATCCAGCCCCGGGCCATGCAGTCTGCCATTACCACAGAGGTATAACATCCAGCCTCCAGTCTACCATTACCACAGTGTATAACATCCAGCCCCCGGTCATGCAGTCTACCATTACCACAGTGTATAACATCCAGCCTCCAGTCTACCATTACCACAGTGTATAACATCCAGCCCCCGGTCATGCAGTCTGCCGTTACCACAGTGTATAACATCCAGCCCCTGGTCATGCAGTCTGCCGTTACCACAGGTGTATAACATCCAGTCCCTGGCTATGCAGTTACCATGGCCTTTATGGCAGCGGTCCTGACGCGGGGGTCCTGATCGTTGAAGTAATCGCCGATAATCTTCTGCACGTCTTTGGTGACTGCTCCTTCCGCCTCTTTAGAAGGGGTTTTATCGACAGCTCCAAGGCAGCCTAGAAGCTGCAGACACTTGTTCCTGACGCCGTGAGATGTGTCCGAGAGATACTGAGAGCAAAGGAGGCAGTTATTCAGCCTCGTGCACGTGGCCACATTATGGCTCATTACAACATGCGCAGAGCTGGGATGAGGCACACACAGACTGGAGATGTTTTCTGTCAGAGATCTACAACATATTACTCCACATGGAGGAGTCATGGGGCACATTTATCAGGCTCGCCTTGATAAAAAGTGGGGAATTGGCAACGCCTGTCTTTAATGTCTTAGTTCTTTTTTTGTTTGGGATTTTAATATCGATGACCTATCTACAGGATCAGAAGGCCGTGCTCCGTGCAAGCGCTGCCTTCCCTTCATTGTTTACCTGCTCGTGGTCAACATCGCAGCGGAAATCAGGTGTAATTACAA
Source organism: Rhinella marina (assembly GCA_900303285.1). NCBI lineage: Eukaryota > Metazoa > Chordata > Amphibia > Anura > Bufonidae > Rhinella > Rhinella marina. The sequence goes on from ONZH01028920.1 coordinate 215,080, forward strand.
TAAGCCGTCCCATTCACTTCAATCCTTCCTATTCAAGTGTATACCACACAGCCGTCTCATAGAAGTGAATGGGACGCCATACTTGTAATTGCACCTGGTCGCTGCTGCGATGTCGACTGCGAGCAGTTAAACAATGTAGAGAAGGCTGCCTGCTCTTCAACCAGCTAATCGCGGTGGTGCTGGTTGTCGGACCCGCACCGATCTGATAATGATGACCTAACCTGAGGATAGGTCATCAATATTAAAATCCTGGAAAACCCCTTTAAGGCTCCATTCACACGTCCTGTTTTTCTTTCCTGATTCGATCCTGATTTTTTCAGGACCCATTGAAATGAATGGATCCAGATCAGGATCAGGAAAGAAAAACAGGACGTGTGAATGGAGCCCAAGTCTGACATCTAGTGGCTGTTTTCTTGTAAGACAGGTTCATATTCACGAAGACTTGTCTCATTGGACTGCGAAAGTGATAAAAAAAAAAAAAAAAGTCATCTCTCTATATCTTTCAATGTAAAAAATTGCGCAACGAGGAAAAGAAGCTTGGGCAGGAGTGGAGTAGAAATAAGACTGTTTATGGACTTAATTCAGGTGCAAAAAATGCACATCAACATAAATAGGTCAAACAAAAGTCGCAAAAGTTTGAAAACTTCTGAATTAGTCTTAAAACGTAAAATATGCGTATGCCTCCAAAACGCATCAGATGGTAAATGAGACGTAAAAAATAAGACTTTTTACTCATGAAAACAGGCGCAGACACTATAGTAAATGTGCCGCCAGGTGCTGCCCTACGTCGTACATCTGACTAAGCCCGCGCTCTAGTATCAATGCTGAGTCCCGTTACCTTGTACGCCACGTCCACCAGTCTCGTCCGGACGGCTGCCGTGTCCACCAGCTTGATCCCGACCTCTAACAAAGTGTCCAGCAGCTGCGCCAGAACCTGATGAGACTCTGAAAAGAAGCAAGAAGGCAAAAAGCCATGAAATTAAAATAATCACGATTATCCGAGGCAATGCAGACGACCGACGGACAATATAACAGACCGAGGACGGGGGAGGGGTCGTCTAACAAATACTCATTAACCCCTTCATGACTTTAGGTTTTGCCCCTCTGCATTACAGCAGCTGTAAATTTTTTAACATTTTTTCACTCACATGGTTGCCTGAGGCCTTGTTTTATGCAGTACAAAATGTTCAGGGATATAGTTGTATACCTTTATTTCATAATCCTGTATGCTAACACATTACAATTTGTGTCACTATGACACGGGCTGCTGTTAGGTCAACACTAGTATCCCCTATTAGCAGGCTTATACTGCAGACAGCCCCAGGTCCTTCATAGGTCCCCAAGGCTGATTGAGAACTCTCCCGGCTATGGTTGGGTCACTGGGAATCCCGGTGACCCAATCGCAGGGGTAGTCCCCTTTCATCATGCCGCGCCATGGATTGCTGCATGATCAAAGGGTTAAAAGCAGGGTTGGAGCTCCGTTCAATGCCAGCTGTTAAGCAGGAGTCTGCGCTCGAAACACAGGCTGTTGATAAAAGCAGGCTCTCAGCACTTGCGAGCTCCAGCAGCCATTTAACCCCCCTTATCTGCAGTGTTGCCAAAAAACATTGCTGCAGACTGTGGACCTGCACCACCCACGAGCAGTTGTTAAGGGGTTAAAGAGGGCTTGTCAATGTCTGTCACAGCTCACTCCTTTTCTTTTGTATTGGAAGGGGGGCTCCATTCATCTGATACAAAGTTCCAAATCCACTGCTTCCCTTTACAGAATTGAATGATAAAACGCAAACTACCAGCAGCTGCCACCAGAGGGAGCTCACTGCACAGATTTATCCAAGGTCACTCTGAGCTATATAAATCCCTATGTAGTGAGCTCCCCCTTGTGGCCCCTTATGGAACAGTGGACAACGTCATTTACAAAGGGTAATCTATCATCAGACAAGCCCTTAAAGGAGTATTTCACAGAAAGACACTGAATGAACATCTGTATGTTCAGTAGGGGTCCAATCCCAAACAGGGGGAGGAGACAGCCATCACCTCAGCATCTCCCATTGTTTCCTATGGAGACAATGGCCATCTTTTCCCACAATGCATTAGGAAGTCTTTTACTCAGAGGGGGCACTTACTTTCATTCTGGAGCGTACCAATCACATCATCCACTATAGAGTCCGGACAGAAACCAGGCGTCTTACACAACAAGCCCAAAAGAGACGCGATCTTCAGTCTCACAGACGTCTCATTTTCCTGAAATTAAAAAAAAAAAAAAATTTGCAATTTATACAATTTCTGTAAAATTTTTCCACATCCCCCCCTTCATGTACAGCCATCCCTGAGAAAGCAGGGTGACAAGTGATGGATGTATCTGGGGGGGCTCTACCTTGTAGTAATGCTCCAGCAGGATGCGGACCACGCCTTCCACGCTCTCTGCCTCCACGGGTTTGCGTGCAAATTGTAGGAGATACTGCAGGGCGTCCGCGGGCGACGTCGCCTTGCACAGGTCTATGTGGAGGGCGGCGGACTTGCTGGGTTTCGTCAGGCGGAGTTTCTTGGCGGAGAGATCTTCAATCGGCTGCTGCTGTGAGAAAGGAGAAGAATAAACCACGTCAGATACTACAACACCACATCGTCTATTCCTCTAGCTTTCTACTTGCTGTAAGTGAATGGACCCGACTCATCCAGAGGGTGAAAAGCCCGATTATGTCAAACAAAGGCAGTGGTATAACTCACAGCACTGCATCACAGCTGCCACAAGCCCCACACTGTGCAAGCTGGACAAGCTGGTAGAGATATACAGGCGCTCTAGGGTTTTTATTCACAGCAAGCAGAGATCTTGGAAATAGTGGACTGAACCGTAAAGAGTCAGAAAGCAGCAGAAGGTTTTATTTTATAATAATAAAGCTTTGGACACATCGTACTGGAGACCACTTTAAGGCCTGAGAGAAGGGCACTCTGATTACTGGCAGAAGTAGTACTGCTGTGACTAGTGGGGGTCTGCTCTAAAGGTAGAAGTAGTACTGCTGTGACTAATGGGGGTCTGCTCTAAAGGTAGAAGTAGGACGGCTGTGACTAGTGGGGGCCTGCTTTAAAGGCAGATGTAGTACGGCTGTGACTGGTGGGGGTCTGCTCTAAAGGCAGATGTAGTACGGCTGTGACTAGTGGGGGTCCGCTCTAAAGGTAGAAGTAGTACTGCTGTGACTAATGGGGCCTGCTATAAAGGTAGAAGTAGTACTGCTGTGACTAGTGGGGGTCTGCTCTAAAGGTAGAAGTAGTACTGCTGTGACTAATGGGGCCTGCTATAAAAGGTAGCAAGTAGTACTGCTGTGACTAGTGGGGGGTCTGCTCTAAAGGCAGAAGTAGTACTGCTGTGACTAATGGGGGTCTGCTCTAAAGGTAGAAGTAGTACTGCTGTGACTAATGGGGGTCTGCTCTAAAGGTAGAAGTAGTACTGCTGTGACTAGTGGGGGCCTGCTCTAAAGGTAGAAGTAGTACTGCTGTGACTAATGGGGCCTGCTATAAAGGTTAGAAGTAGTACTGCTGTGACTAATGGGGCCTGCTCTAAAGCAGAAGTAGTACTGCTGTGACTAATGGGTGGTCTGCTCTAAAGGTAGAAGTAGTACTGCTGTGACTAATGGGGGTCTGCTCTAAAGGTAGAAGTAGTACTGCTGTGACTAGTGGGGCCTGCTCTAATGGCAGAAGTAGTACTGCTGTGACTAGTGGGGGCCTGCTCTAAAGGTAGAAGTAGTACTGCTGTGACTAACGGGGGTCTGCTCTAAAGGTAGAAGTAGTACTGCTGTGACTAGTGGGAGTCTGCTCTAAAGGTAGAAGTAGTACTGTTGTGACTAGTGGGGGTCTGCTCTACCGGGAGAAGTAGTACTGCTGTGACTAATGGGGGTCTGCTCTAAAGGCAGAAGTAGTACTGCTGTGACTAATGGGGGTCTGCTCTAAAGGCAGAAGTAGTACTGCTGTGACTAGTGGGGGTCTGCTCTACCGGGAGAAGTAGTACTGCTGTGACTAATGGGGGTCTGCTCTAAAGGCAGAAGTAGTACTGCTGTGACTAATGGGGGTCTGCTCTACCGGGAGAAGTAGTACTGCTGTGACTAATGGGGGTCTGCTCTAAAGGCAGAAGTAGTACTGCTGTGACTAATGGGGGTCTGCTCTAAAGGCAGAAGTAGTACTGCTGTGACTAGTGGGGGTCTGCTCTATCCGGGAGAAGTAGTACTGCTGTGACTAATGGGGGTCTGCTCTAAAGGCAGAAGTAGTACTGCTGTGACTAATGGGGGTCTGCTCTACCGGGAGAAGTAGTACTGCTGTGACTAATGGGGGTCTGCTCTAAAGGCAGAAGTAGTACTGCTGTGACTAAATGGGGCTCTGCTCTAAAGGTAGAAGTAGTACTGCTGTGACTAGTGGGGGCCTGCTCTAAAGGTAGAAGTAGTACTGCTGTGACTAGTGGGGGCCTGCTCTAAAGGTAGAAGTAGTACTGCTGTGACTAATGGGGGTCTGCTCTAAAGGTAGAAGTAGTACTGCTGTGACTAGTGGGAGTCTGCTCTAAAGGTAGAAGTAGTACTGTTGTGACTAGTGGGGGTCTGCTCTACCGGGAGAAGTAGTACTGCTGTGACTAATGGGGGTCTGCTCTAAAGGCAGAAAGTAGTACTGCTGTGACTAATGGGGGTCTGCTCTAAGGCAGAAGTAGTACTGCTGTGACTAGTGGGGTCTGCTCTACCGGGAGAAGTAGTACTGCTGTGACTATGGGGGTCTGCTCTAAAGGCAGAAGTAGTACTGCTGTGACTAATGGGGGTCTGCTCTACGGGAGAAGTAGTACTGCTGTGAGTAATGGGGGTCTGCTCTAAAGGCAGAAGTAGTACTGCTGTGACTAATGGGGCTCTGCTCTAAAGGTAGAAGTAGTACTGCTGTGACTAGTGGGGGTCTCCTCTAAAGGCAGAAGTAGTACTGCTGTGACTAATGGGGGTCCGCTCTAAAGGCAGAAGTAGTACTGCTGTGACTAGTGGGGGTCCGCTCTAAAGGTAGAAGTAGTACTGCTGTGACTAGTGGGGGTCTGCTATAAAGGTAGAAGTAGTAATGCTGTGACTAGTGGGGGCCTGCTCTAAAGGTAGAAGTAGTACTGCTGTGACTAGTGGGGGTCTGCTCTAAAGGCAGAGTAGTACTGCTGTGACTAATGGGGGTCTGCTATAAAGGTAGAAGTATACTGCTGTGACTAGTGGGGTCTGCTCTAAGGCAGAAGTAGTACTGCTGTGACTAATGGGGGTCTGCTCTAAAGGTAGAAGTAGTACTGCTGTGACTAGTGGGGGCCTGCTCTAAAGGTAGAAGTAGTACTGCTGTGACTAGTGGGGGCCTGCTCTAAAGGTAGAAGTAGTACTGCTGTGACTAATGGGGGTCTGCTCTAAAGGCAGAAGTAGTACTGCTGTGACTAATGGGGGTCTGCTCTAAAGGTAGAAGTAGTACTGCTGTGACTAATGGGGGTCTGCTCTAAAGGTAGAAGTAGTACTGCTGTGACTAATGGGGGTCTGCTCTAATGGCAGAAGTAGTACTGCTGTGACTAGTGGGCGTCTGCTCTAAAGGCAGAAGTAGTACTGCTGTGACTAATGGGGGCCTGCTCTAAAGGTAGAAGTAGGACGGCTGTGACTAGTGGGGGTCTGCTCTAAAGGTAGAAGTAGGACGGCTGTGACTAGTGGGGGTCTGCTCTAAAGGCAGAAGTAGGACGGCTGCGACTAGTGGGGGCCTGCTCTAAAGGTAGAAGTAGGACGGCTGTGACTAGTGGGGTCTGCTCTAAAGGTAGAAGTAGGACGGCTGTGACTAGTGGGGGCCTGCTCTAAAGGTAGAAGTAGGACGGCTGTGACTAGTGGGGGTCTGCTCTAAAGGTAGAAGTAGGACGGCTGTGACTAGTGGGGGCCTGCTCTAAAGGTAGAAGTAGTACGGCTGTGACTAGTGGGGGCCTGCTGTAAAGGTAGAAGTAGTACTGCTGTGACTAATGGGGGCCTGCTGTAAAGGTAGAAGTAGTACTGCTGTGACTAATGGGGGCCTGCTCTAAAGGTAGAAGTAGTACTGCTGTGACTAATGGGGGCCTGACTACTCTCTCTGACTACTAGCAAAAGTAGTACTCCTGTGATTAGTGGGGTGGTTTATTTGAGTGGATTAGTAGTAGGGCCCTGCTATGACTACCAGGAAAGCAGCACTACCGTAACTAGTAAGGGGCCTACTATGACCACTAGGAAAGATGTACTGCCTTAACTAGTAGAGGGCCTGTCGTGGCTAGTGCCCCCTGTTATCAGCCATTTCAGGGGAGAGGATGACTGTAGGACAGGAGAATACAATCTATTGCTCCCTGTTATCAGACATTTCAGGGGAGAGGATGACTGTAGGACAGGAGAATACAATCTATTGCTCCCTGTTATCAGCCATTTCAGGGGAGAGGATGACTGTAGGACAGGAGAATACAATCTATTGCTCCCTGTTATCAGCCATTTCAGGGGAGAGGATGACTGTAGGACAGGAGAATACAATCTATTGCTCCGTTATCAGACATTTCAGGGGAGAAGATGACTGTAGGACAGGAGAATACAATCTATTGCTCCGTTATCAGACATTTCAGGGGAGAAGATGACTGTAGGACAGGAGAATACAATCTATTGCTCCCTGTTTTCAGCCATTTCAGGGGAGAGGATGACTGTAGGACAGGAGAATACAATCTATTGCTCCCTGTTTTCAGCCATTTCAGGGGAGAGGATGACTGTAGGACAGGAGAATACAATCTATTGCTCCCTGTTATCAGCCATTTCAGGGGAGAGGATGACTGTAGGACAGGAGAATACAATCTATTGCTTCCTGTTATCAGCCATTTCAGGCCAGGAGAGACTGATTGCATTTTCTATTATACAGTTGTCCTCTCCCCGGTCTGAAGTGGCTGATAACAGGGAGCAGTAGCTAGCATGCATATTCTGCACAACAAATGGAGAGAAGACAAATTGGTTTCATTGTGAATTATGCAGGAAGCCACCAGCTGCTGTTATGAAACTACAAAAACCAGCATGCTGGAGTAGTAGTACCACCAGGTGCTCACAGTAAAGCTGTTATTATCAGGCCCGTGACGGAGACATTTTACTTCACATAGTCCATACAGACCAGTAGGCCTCAGCCTAATCCCCGGACTTTCCTGACACTGCAGCCGGGGATAGTAGATGCTCAGGGTAAAAGACAGGAACTGAAGGCAAAACGAAACCTAAGAACCCGTGAGACGTCACAGAACAAACAAAAACATTATTTAGGACTCCTCTCACCTGAACTACTTTAGTGAATTCTTCATAAACGCGTTTCTTCAAGTGGGCCGCCATAGTTTACGATGATTGACCCTCTGCGACTACTGTACTTCACGCAGAGTCTGCCGGCGAAAGATGTGCTTGAATGTTATGAATAAAGCTGGTTGGAAAAAAAAACAAGTCGAAAGTAATCAATCACGTGAGTGAGTAAAACCATAGAGATGGAGATTGGAAAGAGAATAGCGCCTCGCTGTAACTGTATTCCTCCAGCCTTGTTCTCATAGCAACAATCTAATACCTATTTATTTCTGTTTATCTATTAGAAAGATAGATAGATCCATAGATTGATAGATATGAGATAGAATCTATCCATTTTATAACTCATATCTGCCATCTGTCTTTATACATATTTCAAATCTATCTATCTCCTATATCAGTCATTTTCAACCAGTGTGCCTCCAGCTGTTGCAAAACTACAACTCCCATCATGCCCAGGCAGCCTACAGCTATCAGCCTACAAAGGGCATGGTGGGAGTTGTAGTTTTGCAACAGCTGGAGGCACACTGGTTGAAAATCACTGTCCTATATAATATCTATCCTTGTGGCCACCGTCCGCCCGGCGCTGTGCCGCCATCATTAATGATCTGCATCTAGCTGCAATCAATGTTTAGACCTACAGACACCCATCGACTACTAATGGGCTCCGTTAGGATCAATCATGGTTTCTGTCATTTTAATAGCAAAAATAGTGCTGCACGCTGCGCTAAACCTACTGGGAACTGCTAATGGTGTCACCTCTGACAGTGTGAACAGAGCCCTAGTCAGTGGCATTATATTTATAGTTATGTACAGATTTGGCTGCAGAACGGTTAGGGGCAGATTGTATACATTCATACACCGGAGAGATTGAGGGGCGGAGCCTCTGGATGGCCTGGGAGCTGTATACACAAAACGGTAGATATTTTATTATGAATTGATCTCTCCTTTTATTTTCAGACTATATGTATCAGACATGAGTTCAGAGGGGGAACATCACTTCATGGGCTGCGTTCACACCTCGGGGGGCCTGACAATCCACTGACGTTCCAGGTTGTTATATGTGATGGTAAGCATAGTGCGGCGCTATGTTTTCTGACAGCGCAACAGAAATGATCGTTCTTCAGTGGGGCAATCAGGTGCCATCGACGTCCGTCTTATAGAGGATCCGGCGCTGCGTTGTGGCTTAAAATTTAAAGGAACACATATCAAACCGTATACGTGTTTTTATTGTATTCTTGCTTACAGCTTCAAAAATTGCTGCCTGCAGATAGGACACCATGTTTAATAGGACAGCACCATGTTCAATTAAAAGGGGAACACCAGGCAAAACTGATACTGATGTCTTAGGGGCGGGGCATGACACAGGGCTTAAAGTTTTGTACCTATGACACTGGCTGACCTTTTACATGTGCGCTTGGCAGCTGAAGACATCTGTGTTGGTCCCATGTTCATATGAGAAAAATGATGAGTTAATATATGCAAATGAGCCTCTAGGAGCAACAGGGGGCGTTGCCATTACACCTAGAGTCTCTGCTCTCTCTTCAACTGCAGCGCCCTCTTCAGTTTGATTGACAAGGCCAGGCGTGATGACGTTTACACTGCCTGGTCCTGTCAATCAAAGTGCAGAGGTCATGGCAGAGAGAGCAGAGCCTTTAGGTGTAATGGTAACGCCCCTGTTGCTCCTAAAGGCTAATTTACATATAACATACATAGTAACATAGTTTATAAGGCCGAAAAAAGCCCTCTGTCCATCCAGTTCTTCCTGTTATCCTACAAGTTGATCCAGAGGAAGGCAAAAAACCCCTGTGAGGTAGAAGCCAATTTTCCTCACTTTAGGGGAAAAAATTCCTTCCCGACTCGACATCAGAATAACTCCCTGGATCAACGACCCCTCTCTAGTAACTATAACCTGTAATATTATTACCTCCAGAAATACATCCAGGCCCCTCCTGATCTCTTATAGTGAACTTACCATCACCACCTCCTCAGGGAGAGAGTTCCATAGTCTCACTGCTCTTACCGTAAAGAATCCTCTTCTGTGTTTGTGTACATATATTAAAACATTTCACGATTTCAGTGTTCATGATCTCCTTCTGAAAATCCTCCTGACCGAAATCTGCAGACGCTGTGTGAAAAGAGTCTTAGGCCCCGTTTCCGGATTCCATGCCAAAGAGCCGCCTATTGGTGCGCAGACTCAGGCTTGCGTTGTTTTCAATGAGACACAGAGCTGACCCTGGTTAGTCAAGCACGGTCATCCCTTATAGTAATACTGTCTTTATTGTCCATGGCAACCAATCAGAGGTCAGCTTTCATTTCTCAGTCAGCTCTTGGAAAATGAAATCCGCGCTCTCATTGGTTGCTACTGGAAACAGACAGTCTCACTGTTAGGCAGGTGTGATAATTGAGGCCTCCATAGCACCACATGCAGGTGACCCAACCCACCAGGAAAACAAGACAGACATTGATTTTGACAAAAGAAGCTTTATTAAAATATTTTTCCAGAAGTAAACAGCAGACGTTCCGGTACATTCCATGTTCAGGTGACGCCGTATAGTGACACCAGGATCTCGATACAAGAATATCACCTATGGTGGGCTGTAGAGATTCTGTGAGGTAGATCAGTGTAGACTGGGACGTAGAAAATACCGCTAACCATGAGAGTCCTGGAGAGTAAAGGGGAACTCTAACTGTACATGACCTGGCCTATGGCAGGATGGCGCTAAAACCATCAGGATTTCTCCATAGTCTGTGGGGGGGGACAGAATGGACTATGGCTTTAAAAAATAAAGCACCACTAAGAAAAAAAAAAACAATAAAAGGCACTGGTGAAGATACCTTAAAGGGACTGTCCACTTTCTGCAGTGGTACAGAGATAAACAGGCTGCGGCGTCCATAGCTTTCTCAAGATGGTGGCTGTGTCTTCTATTATGCAGGAGCTAAAAGCATTTACATACAAGGAGGCGGTGGACGCCCTGTACTGCGGATTCCAATCTCAAACAACCCCTTTAAATGTCTGGTAGAAGTGAACCCCAGCTCTGGAACCCACATCCATCTATAGAAGAGGGTCAACCCAACCACCTCCTGCCTGGTTGCAGCGGCCAGAGGCGGTCGGAACCACAGAAACAGACGTTCAGACCGCGCTACGATGTTTCCGTGGCTCCTATACTAGTGATAGGGACGTAGCACATCCCACATGACTGTTTCAGTGTTTGCAGCAAGAGCACACAGAGAGATAGGAATACCCCTTTAAAGAGGCTCTGTCACTAGGTTGTAACCTATGTATTTAAATACATAGGTTACAAGATCTAGTGACAACATTTAAAGTCATACCTGTCATGCAGAGTTCTGCGCAGCGGTTGCGTAGATATTTAACCTTTAAAACATATGCAAATGAGCCATCGGAGCACCGGGGGGCGGCCTCTTTCCTCTGGAGCACCGCCGAAGTGGCGGCGCGTGCGCAGTGGAGAAGACAGCGCTTGCAGTGTAAACACTGCAAGCGCTACTGCGCACGCTCCAGGGAATATTTTCGGATGCATGCGCGGGATTTCAGCGCTAGATTGGTAAGTCTAGCGCTGTCTATCAAATCGGGTAATGGGCGTGTCAGCTGCGAGGGGATGTGCCTCGGGCCCGGGGGGGGGGCGGGCGGTGATGGAGCGGAAAGAGGCCGGCTGCGATGGCTCATTTGAATATGTTTTAAAGGTTTAATATCTACGCAACCGCTGCGCAGAACTCTGCATGACAGGTATGATTTTAAATGTTGTCACTAGGTCTTGTAACCTATGTATTTAAATACATAGGTTACAACCTAGTGACAGAGCCTCTTTAAGGACCTATCCGCCAATGCAGAAATAAGGTTCTAAAGGGGTGCCCCCCTCCATGTGCAGCAGTATTATCACAAGTCTATTTTGACCCATAAGGGTAATGTTATGGCACTTAGGGTAGAGTATAAAGGGGTATTCCCATCACAGAAAATGGGGGTATATCGCTAGGATATGCCCCCATTGTCTCATAGGTGTGGGTCCCACCTCTGGGGAACTAATTCTAAAGCAGAATGTTAGACTATTCTGACTCTATCCATCTAGGATTCATCTAGCCACCACTAGGGGGAGCTCACTGCATATGGGCTTATACAGCCACTACTAGGGGGAGCTCACTGTATATGGATTTATACAGTCACCACTAGAGGGAGCTCACTGCATATGGGCTTATACAGCCACTACTAGGGGAAGCTCACTGTATATGGAATTATACAGCCACCACTAGAGGGAGCTCACTGTATATGGATTTATACAGTCACCACTAGATGGAGGTCACTGTATATGGATTTATACAGTCACCACTAGAGGGAGCTCACTGTATATTGATTTATACAGTCACCACTAGAGGCAGCTCACTGTATATTGATTTATACAGTCACCACTAGATGGAGGTCACTGTATATGGATTTATACAGTCACCACTAGAGGGAGCTCACTGTATATGGATTTATACAGTCACCACTAGAAGCAGCTCACTGCATATGGATTTATACAGTCACCACTAGAGGCAGCTCACTGCATATGGATTTATACAGTCACCACTAGAGGGAGGTCACTGTATATGGATTTATACAGCCACTACTAGGGGGAGCTCACTATATATAGATTTATATAGTCACCACTAGAGGGAGCTCACAGTATATGGATTTATACAGCCACCACTAGAGGGAGCTCACTGCATATGGATTTATACAGCCAACACTAGGGGGAGCTCACTACATATGGGCTTATACAGCCACCACTAGAGGGAGCTCACTGTATATGGATTTATATAGCCACTACTAAGGGGAGCTCACTGCATATGCATTTACACAGTCACCACTAGAGCTCACAGTATACAGATTATACAGCCACCACTAGAGGGAGCTCGCTGTATATGGATTTATACAGCCACCACTAGGGGGAGCTCACTACATATGGGCTTATACAGCCACCACTATGGGAGCTCACTGTATATTTGATTTATATAGCCACTACTAAGGGGAGCTCACTGCATATGGATTTACACAGTCACCACTAGGGGAAGCTCACTGCATATGGATTTACACAGTCACCACTAGGGGGAGCTCCCTGTACACTGATTATACAGCCACCACTAGAGGGAGCTCACTGCATATAGATTTATATAGCCACTACTAAGGGGAGCTCACAGTATACAGATTATACAGCCACCACTAGAGGAGCTCACTGCGTATGGGCTTATACAGCCACCACTAGAAGGAGCTCGCTGTATATGGATTTATACAGCCATCACTAGGGGGAGCTCACTACATATGGGCTTATACAGCCACCACTAGGGGTAGCTCACTACATATGGGCTTATACAGCCACCACTAGGGGGACCTCACTACATATGGGCTTATACAGCCACCACTAGAGGGAGCTTACTGTATATTGATTTATATAGCCACTACTAAGGGGAGCTCACTGCATATGGCATTTACACAGTCACCACTAGGGGGAGCTCACTGCATATGGATTTACACAGTAACCACTAGGGGGAGCTCCCTGTACACTGATTATACAGCCACCACTAGAGGGAGCTCACAGTATATGGATTTGTGCAGCTATTACTGAACTCAATGGGAGCTGTATCAGTCTGTATGCACAGAGCTCCACCTAGTGGCGGCTAAAAGCAGTTGTTATGACAATGTGGCCGTAATCAGTTCAGTGCTGGTTTCCCTCCCACCAGGGGCCCCATAGAAGTCACCCGTCCTGCTTCACTGTTGGATATAGTTATGAGCATCAGTGCTGAAGACTTCATTATATTTTTTTTTACCACCATGTGAATACAAACTTGTAGAAAAAGTCATAGGATTTGAATCTGAACACTTTATCGGTCACGTGAGGCGAGTACGACACTTTGTAGCCTTTGTCCTCAATGTCCACTTTGATACAATCAAGCAGGTCCGAGATTCCCGGAGTCGCCTTCCACGGTCCGAACTTGACCACAGACTCCTTGTCCATGTCGAGAGTGTTGAGGGCGTCGTGACACTTGGAGGCGTCGTCCTCAGTCCTCACAATGCAAACGATGACAATGGAGTACCGAGAGGCCACCACCTCCGCCCTGGCGATTCGGATCATCACCTCGATATTCTCGCTGTAGTTGGGAACTCGCGCAAGGAATTGCTTTCTGCCGACCTGTTCCCCAAAGATTTGTGGATTCTCTTCCAACTTCTTCACCAAGGACTCAATTTCATAGAACAAGGCCTCCTTGTAGACTTCCTGGATGTACTGAGTGGGCACTTGGCCGGAGCGGAGGTACTCCAGGATGTAGCGGAAATATTTCCCCTCCCTGTCAATAAAGTACCTCCCCTCAGAGTCCGTGCGGAGCTTGGGCTGACCACTGAACATCTCAAAAAGCCTGGACCCTTGATACTTCTTCAGTGTCCCAATAGTCGTCGTATAAATATCACCACCGATATTCAACTGCACCACGGGAGACATCTGCAGAAGATAGGAGAATATCAGACACATTACTATAATACTGCTCCTATGTACAAAAATATAACTACTATAATACTGCTCCTATGTACAAAAATATAACTACTATAATACTGCCTCCTATGTACAAGAATATAACTACAATAATACTGCTCCTATGTACAAGAATATAACTACTATAATACTGCCTCCTATGTACAAGAATATAACTACTATAATACTGCTCCTATGTACAAGAATATAACTACTATAATACTGCTCCTATGTACAAGAATATAACTGTTATAATACTGCTCCTATGTACAAGAATATAACTGCTATAATACTGCTCCTATGTACAAGAATATAACTACATATAATCTGGCCTCCTATGTACAGAATATAACTACTATAATACTGCCTCTATGTACAAGAATATAACTACTATAATACTGCTCCTATGTACAAGAATATAACTACTATAATACTGCTCCTATGTACAAGAATATAACTACTATAATACTGCTCCTATGTACAAGAATATAACTACTATAATACTGCCTCCTATATACAAGAATATAACTACTATAATACTGCACCTATGTACAAAGAATATACTACTATAATACTGCTCCTATGTACAAGAATTATAACTACTATAATACTGCTCCTACTGTACAAGAATATAACTACTATAATACTGCTCCTATGTACAAGAATAATAACTACTATAATACTGCTCCTATGTACCAGAATATAACTACTATAATACTGCTCCCTATGTACAAGAATATAACTACTATAATACTGCTCCTATGTACAAGAATATAACTACATAATACTGCTCCTATGTACAAAGAAATATAAACTACTATAATACTGCTCCTATGTACAAGAATATAACTACTATAATACTGCTCCTATGTACAGAAATATAACTACTATAATACTGCTCCTATGTACAAGAATATAACTACTATAATACTGGCTCCTATGAACAAGAATATAACTACTATAATACTGCTCCTATGTACAAGAATATAACTACTATAATACTGCTCCTATGTACAAGAATATAACTACTATAATACTGCCTCCTATGTACAAGAATATAACTACTATAATACTGGCTCCTATGTACAAGAATATAACTACTATAATTACTGCCTCCTATGTACAAGAATATAACTACTATAATACTGCCTCCTATGTACAAGAATATAACTACTATAATTACGTGCTCCTATGTACAAGAATATAACTACATATAATACTGCTCCTATGTACAAGAATATAACTACTATAATACTGCTCCTATGTACAAGAATATAACTACTATAATACTGCCTCCTATGTACAAGAATTATAACTACTATAATACTGCCTGCCTATGTACAAGAATATAACTACTATAATACTGCCTCCTATGTACAGAATAATAACTACTATTAATACTGCTCCTATGTACAAGAATATAACTACTATAATACTGCTCCTATGTACAAGAATATAACTACTATAATACTGCTCCTATGTACAAGAATATAACTACTATAATACTGCTCCTATGTACAAGAATATAACTACTATATAATACTGCTCCTATGTACAAGAATATAACTACTATAATACTGCTCTCCTATGTACAAGAATATAAACTACTATAATACTGCTCCTATGTACAAGAATATAACTACTATAATACTGCTCCTATGTACAAGAATATAACTACTATAATATACTGCTCCTATGTACAAGAATATAACTACTATAATACTGCTCCTATGTACAAGAATATAACTACTATAATACTGCTCCTATGTACAAGAATATAAACTACTATAATACTGCTCCTATGTACAAGAATATAACTACTATAATACTGCTCCTATGTACAAGAATATAACTACTATAATACTGCCCCTATGTACAAGAAATATAACTACTATAATACTGCCCTATGTACAAGAATATAACTACTATAATACTGCTCCTATGTACAAGAATATAACTACTATAATACTGCTCCTATGTACAAGAATATAACTACTATAATACTGCTCCTATGTACAAGAATATAAACTACTATAATACTGCTCCCTATGTACAAGAATATATCTACTATAATACTGCTCCTATGTACAAGAATATATCTACTATAATACTGCCTCCTATGTACAAGAATATAACTACTATAATACTGCTCCCATGTACAAGAATATAACTACTATAATACTGCTCCCATGTACAAGAATATAACTACTATAATACTGCTCCTATGTACAAGAATATAACTACTATAATACTGCTCCTATGTACAAGAATATATCTACTATAATACTGCTCCTATGTACAAGAATATATCTACTATAATACTGCTCTGATTTGTATGACTCTGAATCCACCCTTCCGATCCTGGCACATTATATCAGTGAGTAATCTCAGTCTCTTATCTCAGTTCTTCAGTTTCGACAAAGTAAGATAATTCCCCCTCCCAGTTTCTCTCAGTGACTAGCACCGGCCATAGATGTACAGCTCACTCCGCTGATGGCTGCGGTAGTATACAGAATGACGACACTGATGTCTTATGGCGATATAGAAGGATCTGCCCCACCCTATCTAATATACAGCGCCCCCTAGGAGTCGGAAGCCGTCGGTCACATATTTGCTGCGAGGGGTTCTCACGGTCAATTACCCGTGACTTCAGGCATATCCTTGTACAATAGGGCAGAGCAGGTAATGCGGGTTTACGGGACTACAACTCCCTCCGGAACACCCAGTCAGTCAGTCAACAGCTCACTTTCCCTTATTCAAAGAATTTTCCACCATCGCTGAGAAGGTTTCCGCTCCCACAGCTGGCGGTAAATGGATCAACGCCTTACGACACGCAACCCACGGGAAAAGCAAGCAGCAAACCGTGAGAAGACGGACGCTCTCCTGGGAAATCAGATCATTAGGGCTCATGCACACGAACGTATGTACTTTGAGGTCTGCAAAAAAACGGATCCGCAAAAATACGGATGACGTCCGTGTGCATTTCATATTTTGCGGAACGGAACAGCTGGCCCTTAATAGAACAGTCCTATGCTTATCCGTAATGCGGACAATAATAGGACATGTTCTATTTTTCTGCGGAACGCAAATACGGACATACGGAGACAGAATGCACACGGAGTAACTTCCATTTTTTTGCGGACCCATTGAAATGAATGGTTCATTTAAAAAAAAAAAAAAGGGAACGGACATGGAAAGAAAATACGTTTGTGTGCATGAGCCTTTAGATATACTGTTACAATGATACAGAAAAACCGCCATTATACCGCCATAAGGTGCCCAAAACAGTTCTACATAGCGTATACAACAGTACCATACACTGAGCATATAACAGTGCCTTACAATACCGCCAAACAGTACCACACTGCCACACACAGCCAGTATAATAGCGCCATAATTGGAAACAGTATAGCAGCACAAAAAAGTGTCTTCATAATATATATGACAGTACCACACGATGCCTACATAATAGTGCCATGCAGTGTCCACACTGTAGCACCGCACAGCACCAACATTAAACAAGTCATATCTAATGAGCACAAGGACACACAACATAATGTCTACATAATACCGCCATACAATGCCTACACAGTAGTATCATACAGTGAATGCCTAACAAAGCCCAAATAATACCACTGTACAGTGAAAATAGCAGTACCATCTACGTCCGTCACTATACTGCCACATACAGCCTATATAATAGTGCTATAACCCGACACTTACAATAGTGTCCTCATAATAAGTAGACAGTACCAAACAAGGCCTACATAATAGTGCCACTCAGTGCCCACATAGCAGGACCGTACTGCACCTAAATAATAAAACAGCTATATAGACTGAACACAAGCACTCACAATACAATGTCTACATAACACCGCCATAGAGTGAACACCTAACAGTGCCCAAATGATACCACAGTACAGTGACATGTAGCAGTACCATCTACTTCCGTCACTATACTGCCACATACAGCCTATATAATAGTGCTATAATGTGAAACACAGTACAATACACTGTAAATAGTAACACCATATGGTGCCCACCCAACATAAGTGCCCGACTACAAACACAGTACAGTGGATTATAACAGTACCACACACTGCCTACATGATACAGCGGACACAAAGCAGCGCCATGAAGTGCCCCATAGTAGTACCATACTGTGCTCATATAATATTACATCTGGTGCCTTGCCATAACAAATAAAACACGCTGTACTGGGTAAGAAAGGGGGCCCAAAATAGGGGGGCCCTCACGGATAAGGTGTCCTTGTTGCCCACAGCAACCAATAAATTGCCACCTCAAACTGCATAGAGAAGGTGAAAGCAGATTGCTGATTGGTTGCTACAGGGAGACCGGAGGACCAGTATGCGCTGCGTGCAGTCCTACCAGGGGCCCCTCAGCTAGTGTCAGGTCACTCAGGGCCCCGACATTTATAGCATAAAAAACTAGAAAGGGCGACGGAAATCTCATTGGGGCTGCTGATGGGGCTCTGTAGACGGGGGATGAGGAGGATGATGGGGCTCTGTAGACGGGGGAGGAGGATGATGGGGCTCTGTAGACGGGAGGAGATGATGGGGGCTCTGTAGACGGGAGGAGGATGATGATGAGGGAGCTCTGTAGACGGGAGAGGAGGATGATGGGGGCTCTGTAGACGGGGAGGAGGATGATGGGGGCTCTGTAGACGGGGAGGAGGATGATGATGATGGGCTCTGTAGACGGGGAGGAGGATGATGACTCTGTAGCGGGGAGGCTCTGTAGACGGGGAGGAGGATGGATGGATGATGATGATGGGGCTCTGTAAGACGGTGAGGAGGAGATGAGGATGATGATGGGGGCTCTGTAGACGGGAGGGGAGATGATGGAGGGGATGATGATGGGGGCTCTGTAGACGGGGAGGAGGAGGATGATGATGGGGCTCTGTAGACGGGAGGAGGATGGAGGGGCAGGTGGATGATGGGGCTCTGTGGACGGGGAGGAGGATTGATGATGGGGGCTCTGTAGACGTGGAGGAGGATGATG